>ML248158.1:2958-13005 GCA_005239495.1 Nicotiana undulata
CCCCCCCCCCCCCCCACATCACAGCCACAACCCCCACCTGACTATTACTCCAGGGCCGAGATGAAGAAGTACTTTGACACCCAGGAGGAGATGGCTGCTTCTCTGAAGCAGATGGAGTCTTCCTACACTAGCCTTGCCAAGGCACATGTTTATTTGCAGGATTCGTTTAACAAAGAGAAGGAAAAGAACAAGAAGAAAGGGAAGCTCCTAGTCAAAGTGTGGAGGGGGGTAAAAGCAATCTTCAGGTGGGGGCAGCCGAGCAAGCCGCTTCCAGTTGCAGATGCTGACGATAGTGAGGAGTACTCGTTCATGTCTGATGCTGATGGTGGTGATGATGCTGATGATGCTGATGATGAGGAGGAGGAGGATGATGACGAGGGCTCGCAGCCACACAGACCAGCCACTTCTCGTGCAGTCTGCTAGTCTGATGCAGATCTCAGGGAGACCCTCAAAATTTGCCATTTATTTTGATATTGTGCAGTGGGGACACTGCAATGTTTCTAGTTGGGGTGGCTTTTGTACATTTTATCTATCTATGACTTAGTTGATGACATTTGTTTATGACATTGACATTGTTATGTGCCCTTGCCGGGCTTCTTTGTTATTTATGGATATTATGTGCCATTGCCGGGCTTTGTGTTGTGTATATCTAATTTTTGGCTAAGCTTGGTGTGATTGGTTTAGTTTCTTTAGTAGTTGGTTTTATTTTTAGATTTTTAGTTTTACTTTGAGTAGTTAGTTTATTTTCCGTAATAATACTTTCTTGGATTTTCTTCATGCTACGGTTCTTTCCCAAGGAACATATTTTTTGAAGTGAATCGGGTGACTGGTCCCTATGATAGATGGTGTGACAACTTTCTTAAGGGAATTAATCTTGTGTTGCTAGGAAGAGACTTTTGGATTATTTGGTAATAAAGAAATTAGTCTCTTGTATGTGAAATGTGATCTAAGAATACCCCTACGAAATTAGATTTTGAATGAAAACAAGTAAGTTGCATGGGAAAGGATAATTTTTGTGATAAATTCTTGGTTCTTTTGGTGACGCTTTACACACTAGTTCGCAAATATTGCTCTAAACTCCTATAAAAAAATAAAAATAAAAAGGGAAAATTGATCCATCTTGATTAATTCATGTGTCATGTGTGTTAGTGTTTGTACAAATAATTCTTGTGCTTGCGTCCATCATCTAGAACTTGTCCGGTTGGTCTTTCAATGCTAATGACAATTATGTTTGGTTGGAGAAATGACCTTAGGCATTCTTTGTGTTATTCGAAAACTCCGTTAGACTTTTAAGCCACCATTGTATAAATATCATCACTAGTTACCCCCATTTGAGCCTTGAACTTCTTCTTTGGTCACCTAATTACAAACCTTTCCCTTTTTTCAAAATAATTCTTCTTTTGAACCCATTCCTCCTTGAATATTGAGAATGAGGCAAAAAGCCTAAGTTGGGGGTGTAGTGTCAAAGTGGAAATTTGGTAAGGTTGTACATTGAGTGCAAAATATATACCTCAAATGAGTCTTTTTACATTATTCAAGCTCCAAAAGAAAAAGGAAAAAAAATAGAAAAAAAAAGTGTATATATGTAAATAAATATGGGAGCTTTGAAGAGACTAATTGAGGTATTTAAAGTGGTTCTATATTGGTAACTAGATGCAAATGAAGCCATGTGGTTTGAATAGAAACAAAGTGCATCAAGAAAGGAAAATGTGAGTAGTGTTCAAGTAGGGTGTAGCCATTTTCCCAAATGTGTATCCTACCTTTCCCTAAAACTATATTACAAGATTAAAAAGCCCTTATGGGATCTCCAACCGAATGTTCTTGAATATGATATGAATTAAAATAAAGGCAAGCCTATGGTATGATTGGTTGTAGCACTTGAAAGTCTTTGTGAGTGTGAGTGGCTTCGTAAATATGTCCCTTGTTGTTGTCATTGTAAATATTATGAGTTGGGACTTTCTTTCTTTCTTGTGACGGCACATGAATTAGGATTGAATGGTGAAATTGATATAATCAAAAAAAGAAACGAGTTGAGCATGTGTAGTAGACTAGTGTTGTTGAGTCATTTCTTGAGGCTTTCTCTTGTCACTTTATTGTTTTTGAACCTCCCGTGCACTTCTTGAAATTGTTTGTGAATGAGGGAGTTATTCAAGTAAGATGCATACTTGATCCTAATTATTAGTACCAACCAAATCCATAAGTATAATGCTTAATTGGAAAATATGAATTGTGAATACGAGCAATGCAACTTGTGTTTAAAATAGTAGAACCTCATTGAGTTATTAGTTTTGATTTGCTTGAGGACAAGCAAAAGCTCTAAGTTGGGGGTGTTGATGAGTGGTGATTTTACCACTCATTTTGGCCTCTTTTCATTATATTTTGTATTGTTCAATGATAACTTGAGGTTGTTATTAGTGTGTAATTGCTCAATTTTCAGGGAAATGATGTCGTGAAGTGGTTGGTGTTGAATTGGAATGAAAGTTGAACAAAAAGTGGTGAAAAGTGCACAGAATGCTTCAGTGATTCCGCACCTGCGGATTGTAGGTCGCAGGTGCGACCTCTCACCTGCGAAGAAGTGATCGCACCTGCGAAGATTGGCCCAGTTACACAGACCTCGCACCTACGGAGCTTTTCACGCACCTGCGGAACCACAGGTGCGACCATTTGTCCGCTCCTGCGGAAAATTGACCAGGATTTCAAAACTCGCACCTGCGAGTATATATCCGCTCTTGCAGAACCGCACCTGCGAAGATTCTTCTACAGGTGCGGTCAACGGGCATCAGGTCTGGACAGATTGTAAAATCACAATTTCCCATCCCCACTCTCATATACTCGACCTAGCAGACATATTTTGGCATCTTGGCAAATCTTGGCAGATCTTTTGGCTTTGTAAATATAATTTTTAGAGAGAAGAACAAGTCTTGAAGCTAGGGCTTTGCAAACACACTTGGGTCTTGAAGATTTCACCATTGCGGTTAAGGATTTCTTACCCATTTATGTTTATTTCGTCATTTCCTTGCTTTGTATTGATTATCTAAGTCTGTAGTATTATTTCCAACACTTGAATCTTCTTTATGGGATATTCATATTTAAAGTGTGGATTAAATACCTTGTTGTGCTTGTGTATTGAATGATTTTATTATATCTATGAAGTGAGTATTTGTTATTTTAATTATTCTTGTTCTTTAATGTTTCCAAAGGGATTAGCTAACCCTAGGACTCGCCCATTAACTCCGAATTAATTTTGGAAAATATAATTTGGGGTTGGGAAAGATTAATTAACAAGAACTTGAGGCTTTAACCCTTATTTTATAGATTCTACCTAGGGATAGGAATGAACTACTTGTAGCCAAACCTAGAAGTGCTTAATCTCTTAATTGGGTAAGGAATAATTCAATTAGGAAGTCTTGTTATTATTTGGGAAAAGCTAATTAAGAATTATTATTCGTGGCTAATTAACATTAACTAACTCATATTTGTAAAATCGTGAAATACATTGGATTGCTACTTGAGTGTAATACCCGATGCATTCACTTTTGTTGCCATTGATCATTTTACTTGCTTTCTAGGTTAGTTTATATTTTCGCATTTAGCTATAAACAATTATCAAAACCAAAAATCTTATTTGTTTGGCATTGTGCGATAAGTGATAACTCTCTTGCATTCCTAATCGCCCTCATATTGTTCTCTATGGGATTCAACCCCAACCTAGTTGGGTTATTATATTTGACTTCGACCGCTTTACACTATTTTTACAGTGTAATTTTATCAGCTTACCCCTCCACTGGACCTTCATGGCAGAAACTCTCTTGGACCTCAAATGGCGATCCTGCCTATCAATGATAGCAACTGGCTCCTCCTCGTAGCCCAACTTCTCATCCAACTGAATAGTGATGAAATCAACCACGTGAGAGAAGTCGGCGTGGTACCTCCGGAGCATGGATACATGAAAGACCGGATGAACTCCTGATAAACTAGGAGGTAAAGCAAGCTCATAAGCAACCTCTCAAACTCGCCTCAATACCTCGAAAGGACCTATAAATCTCGGGCTTAGCTTGCCCTTCTTCCCGAACCTCATAATACCCTTCATTGGCGAGACTTTCAACATAACCTTATCTCCCTACATAAATGATACATCACGCGCCTTCTGATCCGCGTAACTCTTCTGTCTGGACTGTGCTGTGCGGAGCCTTTCCTGAATCAACTTCACTTTCTCCAGAGCATCTCTCACCAGGTCGGTGCCACATAACTTGGCCTCGCCTGGCTCAAACCACCCGATAGGAGAACGACATTGCCGACCATACAAAGCCTCAAATGGAGCTATCTCGATGCTGGACTGATAACTATTATTGTAAGAAAACTCGCCCAAAGGCAAGAATTGATCCCACTGACCTCCGAAGTCAATCACACATTCCCTAAGCATGTCCTCCAATATCTGAACTATACGCTCCGACTGACCATCAGTTTGAGGGTGGAATGTTGTGCTGAGGTCTATCTAGGTACCCATCTTACTATGCAATGCTCTCCAGAAGTGCGAGATGAACCGAGGACCTCGATCTGATATAATGGACACCGGCACACCGTGCAACCGGACTATCTCCCGAATGTAGATCTGGGCTAACCTCTCAGAAGTATAAGTAGTATCCACTGGAATGAAATGCGCCGATTTGGTCAATCTATCCACAATAACCCAAACCGCATCAACCTTCCACAAAGTCCGAGGCAACCCAACCACGAAGTCCATAGTGATGCGCTCCCACTTCCACTCAGGAATGAGCATCTGCTGAAGTAGGCCTCCTGGCCTCTGATGCTCATACTTCACCTGCTGGCAATTAAGACACCTAGCCATATACTCCATTATATCCCTCTTCATCCGCCTCCACCAGAAATGCTGCTTCAAATCACGATACATCTTCGTAGCCCCAGGATGAACATAATACCGAGAACTGTGTGCCTCCTCTAGAATCCTCTCCCTCAGGACATCAACATTAGGAACACATAAACGGCCCTGAAGTCTCTGAACATCATCCTCGCCAATAGTAACCTCCTTGGCACCATCCTGAACCATTATCTCCCGAAGTTCTTCCAAGCACGGATCATCAAACTGCCAAGCCTTAATTTCACCCAACAACAAAGACTAAGCAACCACATGTGCTAGAACTCGACGAGGCTATGAAAGGTCTAATCTCACCAGGAGATTATCCAAGGACTGAGTGTCCAAGGCTAGAGGTCTCTCCTCTGCTGCAATATAAGCCAAGCTACCCATACTCTCCGCCTTCCTGCTCAAAGCATCTGCTACCACATTCGCCATGCCCGGATGATAAACAATGGTGATGTCATAATCCTTTAGAAACTCAAGCCACATGCGCTGCCTCAAATTAATATCCCTCTATTTGAACAAGTGCTGCAAGCTGCGGCGATCCGTATAAACCTCATAGGACACCCCATACAAATAGTGCCTCCAACTCTTAAGAGCATGAACAATCGCCGCCAACTCTAAATTGTGCACAGGGTAATTCTTCTCATGAACCTTCAGCTGGCGCGAAGCATAAGCAATAACTCTTCCTTCCTGCATCAACACACATCCCAAACCAATGCGTGAAGCATCGCAATACACAATATACATCCCAGAACCGGAAGGCAATGTTAGAACTGGTGCTGAGGTTAATGTTGTCTTGAGCTTCTGAAAGCTCGCCTCACACTCGTCGGACCATCGAAACGGGGAATTCTTCTGAGTCAATCTAGTCAATAGGGCTGCAATAGAAGAAAATCCCTCCACAAAACGGCGGTAATAACCTGCTAGGCCCAAGAAGCTCCTGATCTCTGTAACCGAAGTAGGACGCGGCCAACTCTGAACTGCCTCAATCTTATGAGGATCAACCTTGATACCCTCTTCGGATACCACTTTCCCAAAAAATGCCACGGAATCCAACCAGAACTCACACTTAGAGAACTTAGCATATAGCTTCTGTTCCCGCAAGGTCTGGAGCACAACTCTCAAATGTTGCTCGTGCTCGCCCAGGCTACATGAGTAAATCAAGATGTCATCAATAAAGACAATGACAAAGGAATCAATATACGACCTGAACACCTTATTCATCAAGTCCATGTATGCTGCTGGGGCATTAGTCAAGCCAAAGGACATCACCAGGAACTCATAGTGGCCATATCTCGTACGGAAGGCAGTCTTCGGAACATCTGAGGCCCGAATCTTCAACTGATGATATCCCGATCTCAAATCAATCTTAGAAAACACCCTAGCACCCTGCAACTGGTCAAACAAATCATCGATGCGCGGTAAAGGATACTTGTTCTTGATGTTGACCTTGTTCAACTAGCGGTAATGAATACACATCCGCATAGACCCATCCTTCTTCTGCACAAATAGGACTGGAGCACCCCACGGCGATACACTCGGCCTGATAAACCCCTTAGACAATAACTCCTCAAGCTGCTCCTTCAACTCCTTCAGCTCCTTTCACTACTAGAAAATGGGCCTATGGCAACAGTTATTTCTGGAACGTTTCACCAACCATTGCCATAGACACTATATTGTAACGGTTGCAATCGTTCCAATAGATTTTAGGTAATATCAACACACTAATGCTATAAAATTGTTGCAGTTGTAACAAAACCGTTACCATAAACCCTTTTGTTGCAACGTTTCAATAAACTGTCCTAATAGAATTATTTATGGAACAGGTTTATTGATAAATAATTTATCGGAACGGTTCTTTTTTCCCTCCTTATTTTCCCTCGTCAATTTCGCCAAAACCGCCCAAATAACACATCTTTTTATTATTTTTAAGTAATTTTAATTTAATAATATCAATATTATGTTTAAAAGTTTGAATACCCATTCCACTAACGTTGTGATCGATACACCCGAAGTTATACCCCAAATTATACAGCCCCTCCTCTCTCACACCAAAATCCTCTTTCTCTTTCACTCTCTGTACAACGGCAACCTTCCCCCAAATCAGGTGCTCACTACCTCACTCTTATTTTTGTTTTGTCATACATTAGGGTTTCAATTTCAACTGTTAACTGGTTCTTCATCCGCCTAATTTATGCTTTAGGTTGTAGTTTTAGCTAATTTTGATAGATTTATGAATTGCTAGAGCTTTTTGATAAGGGCATTTGACTGCAAAGAGCAAGGCTTTAACTCAGATGATTATCAGCTTCTTCTTCTGAAGAAGAACCCATCTTGTTTTCAGCTTTAATTTTCTGCTTTTTTTGTGCTGAAATCAAGTCTAAATGAACATGCATGTGACAATCCTCATTGTTACATGTGCAATGTAGTTCTTTGAATATGGTTTAAGCATTTTCATGGGTTTTATTTCTTTGTTTTCCTCTTTTTGGTGTACCTAATGAAAATTTCTAGGCTTTGTATGTGTGTGTTTTGTTATAAGTGCAATGTAGTTGAAATGTGTGCGGTATTTTAATTCATGCAGAGATTTAGCCAATGATAGTTTTCTTATCATGCCTTATGTTGTTGGGTTGTAATCTGTAGTCCTTTTTATTTTGTGGAAGTCAGTAATTCCGACCAACTGAAACTGTGATTTCAGTTGTATAATAACTGAAATGTGTTATCGCATAGTTAAAACTCATCTGGTATACTCACGTCTGTTTGAGGCAGTCAGGTCTGTTTGTGTTTTTCTTAGCATATTCTCTCATCTTTCCAATGAAAAACTACAAAATTATATTACATGAATATGGAAAACTATATTTATATAGCTTTATAGAAAAATTCTTCAATGAACTACCATTTCTATATAATTTCTTATGCATATTTTTGTCCTCTATATTGTATACTAATGTTGTCTCTTGTATTTTATATAGATAGATTAGAGATAGTGATATCTATTTGCTTGGTGAATGGTTTATTGATGACATGTATGCCCCTATGAAATTGTTCGCTGACCATTTATGTAGTTCTTTGGATTCCTCACTATATGTGTAAATGGATCTGGATAAGTTCTTCAGATTATTGGATGTGTGACTGTTCTTGATTCATATTTGATTGATCTGCTCTGTTTGTGTATATGCATGGTAGAATTTAGCAGTTATATGGTAATATACCTTAGCTTTGAATACAGAGTGAACGAGGCTATGTCTCATGGGTTTCTGGTCTTTTGGAATTACAGATTCAACCAAACACACAAAAGAATTCCATTGATTTCTCTGTAGTGAATCCGATTGTTGTTCCATAACAGGTAAGATTTCCATTGATTTATCTGTAGCTTCTAGTTTTTACCCTTACAAACACAATAGCTGGAAGACTTTGTGGTTATAGCTGAGTGCTCTAATAGTTCACACACTATTAAGTATCCACATAAGTCTAAATGACTAACAGGTACCTAGATGGGCTGTGCACGGATCGGTTGGATCGGATTTAGCATATTTCGGATTCAGATTTCGAATTTCGGATTCTGAAAAAGGCAATCCGAATCTGATCCGAATTTAAAAAAAAATATGTATACTCAACTGTATATTTTACCAATTTTTAACTTGAATGCATTATCTATTTTACACCTGAGAGGTTAAAACTTGCAGATGCTTTTAGCAATTCATTTCATATAGTTACTTCTGACTTTCTGAAACTAAAAAAATATATTGGAGTGAACCAATTTGTATGGTTGCTGATCCTATGCATGTTGCTGCTGGATTAATCTGTCTAAAGTAAAATCATTTACAAAGTAATCACCAATATTTATTGCAGCCTCTCTTGTGTGATAATTAACCCTTGATTGTAATGAGCTGAAAAGCAAAGAACTCACTGATGGTGATATATAATTAGAACTTAGCAAGTTAGAAGACCAATTAGGCAGTAATATTGGAACCATATTGTTGCTTGTTGTTGCTGAAGTCAAGTTTATGTTCTGCACAGTTGTACTAAAGAGAGGATAACACAATGGTATAACTCATAATTTCGGATTTCGGATCGGATCTGATTAAAATCATACCAATCCGAATCCAATCCGAAAATCCGAAATTTTTAAAAACATAATCTGCATCCAATCCGAAAATCTGAAATCTAAAAATCCGAAATATAGTGGATCGGATCGGATTTCGGTTATCCGATCCAAATGCACATGCCTAGTACCTAGTGGTGTTTTAGATGCCTCATCTTATTTATGAAGACGATAATGTGCAGTAATTGTTTGCAAACTGTGATATGCATTTGGAAAATGAACCGGTGATGTCCCTACTTGTCTTTGGTTGCCCCCTTCCTCATGTCTTTCCTCCTCTCTTGAACATCATCAAACCTTTGCCTTCTTATTTTTTTCTCAGGTGTTGCTCGCAAATTAGCTACACAGAGAAAGAATATAGTGGTCGTTGAATTTTTTGGTGTATCAGCGAAGCGAGTGAAGCTGACAGCCCATTTAATTAAAAAAGAAAGGATCAATGTACTTCTATTAAAACACGACCAGCAACAACAGCGACTAGGGCCCCCTTTTCAACTTCAATAGAGATTCAGCGGCAACAGGTATGTGATGATTATTTCCTTCTTCTTCTTCTTCTTCTTCTTCTTCTTCTTTTCACTGTTTCAGCGTCCAAATAGCACCGAAATGCTGGCGATTTTTTTTTTTTACTTCGGTTCTTCTTTCTAAGTCTTATCCTCTTCGCTGATATGCTGCCTAGTTCTCTTTCATTGTTTTTGTGCTGCCCAGCTTTAACAGAATGATATACTGCCCTTCCTCTTACTATTAGCTGATTTTTTTGACTGAAAGTATATAAACCATATTTGTACTGGTTGTTTTGGTGTCATATATGATGAAACTAATTTAATGGATAACGGAGATAAAAGGTGGATGAGCCTCCGAAGGTCAACTGATGAGTACATACAAGGAGTAAATAATTTTCTTGATAAGGCGTTTGAACGAGCTTCTCAAGGAAATGAAATATTATGCCCTTGTAAAGAGTGCGCTAATTGTTTATGGAATTATAGGAATGTGGTGGAGGATCACTTGATTGTTAATAGGTTTGTTCATGGATACACCAAATGGGTTTTCCACGGGGAAGGATTTTCCTCGAGAAAGGCTC
>ML248160.1:0-29005 GCA_005239495.1 Nicotiana undulata
CTTTAAAATATCCATCAGAAAGTGTAACCCTAGACCGGGAATTATGTTTCCGCGCATCTTTGCGGGTCTAATGTCATCATCTGGTGATAGGTTAGCTCTTTGCCTATCATCTAAAAAGGTTAGTAAAATTTTAAATATTTGAAGATAAAATTTGAACGCGTAATACCTGATCGTGGGTATTTCTTTTGCTTAGAAGTAGTATTTCTTCAGATGAATGGCATTCCAACTTGTTGGTAAAATTCTGCCGTCCATGGCTTCTAATTCGTACGCTCCTTTTCCTGCTATTCCTCGTATCTTATAGGGACCTTCCCAATTAGGATTTAGTTTGCCAGTTCCTGCTTCCTTTGTTGATTGGAAGACTTTTTTAAGTACAAAGTCCCCAATTTTGAAATACCTGAGGTTGGTTTTACGATTGTTGTATCGTTCTATGATTTGTTTTTGAGCTGCCATCCGTATTAAGGCCGCATTTCTTCGTGATTCGAGTAGGTCCAGATTGGTTTACAATTCAACGTCATTTGTTTGTTCCGTGGCTGTTGCCACCCTTAAACTTGGCTCGCCAATTTCTACGGGTATTAATGCCTCTAAGCCATAAACAAGTAGGAAGGGGCTTTCTCCCGTGGCTGTTTTTGATGTAGTTATGTATGCCCATAATACCGCTGGTAATTCTTCGGGCCAATTGCCTTTGGCTTTGTCTAACCGTTTCTTTATATTATTGATGATGATTTTGTTCGTGGATTCTGCTTGTCCATTAGCTACGGGGTGATATGGTGTTGATGTGATCCGTTTGATTTTCCAGCTGTCAAAGAATTCTGTGATTTGAGAGCCTATAAATTGTGGGCCATTGTCACACACGATCTCTTTTGGAATTCCAAACCGACATATTATATTTCTCCATAAGAAGCTTTTAACCTCCTTCTCCCGCACCTGTTTGAATGCTTCCGCTTCTACCCATTTCGTGAAATAATCAGTACGTACAAGTAAAAATCGTACCTGACCTTTGGCTGGGGGGAGGGGTCCTACTATGTCCATTCCCCATTTCATGAAGAGTCATGGCGACATAATGGAATGTAACAGTTTGGCTGGCTGATGTGTTTTATTAGCGAATCGTTGGCATTTATCGCATTTGGATATGAAATTTTCCGCGTCTCCTTCCATTTTCGGCCAATAATATCCTGCTCTTATTAAGGTTTTTACTAAAGACCTTGCACCTGCATGATTTCCACAGTGACCCCCATGAATTTCTTTTATCACGTATTCCGTTTGATTGGGTCCGAGGCACTTAGCTAGGGGTCCTCCAATCATTTTGCGATATAAGGTGCTGTGAACTAGAAAATATCTCGCTGCTTTACGATGGAGCGCTTGAGATGCCTTTTTGTCTTCAGGTACTATACCGTCCTACAAAAAATTAAGAATTTCGTTTCTCCAATCCCAAGTTAAATTATTGAAAGATACGTCATTTTTGCTGTGATCGGGTGTTGAATGGAAGAGATGTATGATAATATCGTTGTCTTTATGGGCTACGTCCGTAACTGCAGCAATGTTGGCTAATGCATCTACTTCAACATTTTCTTCTCTAGGTATCTGTGTTATTTCCGATGTTTTAAATTGTTTCACTAGTTTCCGTGCCTTCTCTAAGTACTGTTGCATTCGAGTTTCTCGAGCGACATAATTTCCCTGCATTTGATTTACCACAAGTTGGGAATCGCTGTTGATTTTGATTTGTTCGATTGACAATTCCCGTGCCAATTCTAAACCTGCAATAACAGCCTCGTATTCTGCTTCATTGTTAGTTATTGGACAGCATTTGATTTCTTGTCTAATTATTTCACCTGTGGGTGATATCAGGATAATACCTAAACCTGCTCCTTTTATATTAGATGATCCATCTGTAAATAGGGTCCACTGTCCTGGACTTATTCCATTAAAAAGTTGCAATTCTTCTTCTACTTCTGGAGTAATACTGCTACTAAAGTCAGCTATAAAGTCGGCCAATTCCGTTTGATTGGGTCCGAGGCACTTAGCTAGGGGTCGTCCAATCATTTTGCGATATAAGGTGCTGTGAACTAGACAATATCTCGCTGCTTTACGATGGAGAGCTTGAGCTGCCTTTTTGTCTTCAGGTACTATACCGTCCTGCAAAAAATTAAGAATTTCATTTCTCCAATCCCAAGTTAAATTATTGAAAGATACCTCATTTTTGCTGTGATCGGGTGTTGAATGGAAGAGATGTATGATAATATCGTTGTCTTTATGGGCTACGTCCGTAACTGCAGCAATGTTGGCTAATGCATCTACTTCAACATTTTCTTCTCTAGGTATCTGTGTTATTTCCCATGTTTTAAATTGTTTCACTAGTTTCCGTGCCTTCTCTAAGTACTGTTGCATTCGAGTTTCTCGAGCGACATAATTTCCCTGCATTTGATTTACCACAAGTTGGGAATCGCTGTTGATTTTGATTTGTTCGATTGACAATTCCCGTGCCAATTCTAAACCTGCAATAACAGCCTCGTATTCTGCTTCATTGTTAGTTATTGGACAGCATTTGATTGCTTGTCTAATTTTTTCACCTGTGGGTGATATCAGGATAATACCTAATCCTGCTCCTTTTATATTAGATGAGCCATCTGTAAATAGGGTCCACTGTCCTGGACTTATTCCATTAAAAAGTTGCAATTCTTCTTCTACTTCTGGAGTAATACTGCTACTAAAGTCAGCTATAAAGTCGGCCAATATCTGTGATTTTATTGCAGTTCTTGGTTGATATGTTATATCATGTTCACTCAATTCTATAGCCCATTTGGCTAATCTTCCAGACAATTCTTGTTTGTGTAGAATATTCCTTAAAGGATATGAAGTTACTACAGTAATTTGATGACATTGAAAGTAAGGACGCAATTTTCTTGATGCCATTATTAATTCTAAGGCTAACTTTTCTAGATGCGGATATCTAGTTTCTGCGTCTAATAAAGTTTTACTTACATAATAAATGGGAGATTGTTTACCTTTTTCTTCTCTTACAAGTACTGCGCTAACGGCAATTTCTGAGACAACCAGGTAGATGTATAATCTCTCTCCTTCTTTTGGTTTTGATAGCAATGGTGGTTTTGACAAGTAAGCCTTCATGTCTTTTAGAGCCTGTTGACATTCTTTAGTCCATTCGAACTGATTTTGTTTTTTTAAGAACTGTAAATAACTTAAAGCTTTTTTCGGAGGATTTAGATATAAATCTCCCTAGGGTTGCTATTCTTCCTCTCAATCTTTGGACTTCTTTTTTATTTTTCAAGATTTCAGGTATTTCTTCTATAGCTTCTATTTGTGCTGGATTTACCTCTATTCCTCTGTTGGATATAATGAATCCCAAAAATTTACCAGATTGTACACCAAAGGCACATTTATCTCGGTTGAGTTTCATGTTGTATTTACGTAAAATATCGAAAGTGATAGATAAATATTGTAGATGATCTACTGCTTGTGTGGATTTTACAAGTATATCATCAATGTAAACTTCCATTGTCTTACCCAGATGTTCTTGGAACATTTTTGTTACTAGTCTTTGATAAGTGGCACCTGCATTTTTTAATCCAAAGGGCATAACTTTATAGCAATAAGTCCCCCGGTTAGTAATAAAAGAAGTTTTTTCTTCATCGATGAGATCCATTTTGATTTGGTTATAACCAGCATATGCATCTAAAAAACTTAATAATTCATGACCCGTGGTTGCATCAATCATTTGATCTCTATGTGGCAAGGGAAATGAATCTTTGGGACATGCTTTATTTAAATCAGTATAATCAACACATACCCGCCATTTGCCGTTCTTTTTAGGTACCACTACGGTGTTAGCTAGCCAGTCAGGGTACTTTACCTCTCGTATCGAACCTATATTTAGAAGCTTCTGAATTTCTTCATCGATCACTTGATTTTTGAAAGATCCTTGCTTTCGTTTCTTTTGTTTAATAGGTACGAACGATGGATCTTCATTTAGTTTGTGAGTCATCACTTCTGGCGGGATACCTATCATGTCTGAATGGGACCATGCAAAACAATCTTCATTAGCTTTTAAGTAATTGATGAGCGTACCTATTTGTTCTGGAGTCAGTCTTTCTTATAACTTCACGCCAACAGAAATTTTTCTTTCGGGCTCCTGTTCTGAGATGGGAACAGCCTCGAGTTCTTCAGCAGTTGTTTTGCTACATTTTTCTTCTTCTGATTCATGAATGAAATCTGGCCTGGAGTCTACGTTCGTATGTTCTGCTTTAACTTTGATGCTCGCAGGATCTTCTTCCGTACCTATTAGAATATCTGTTTCTTTGATTCGTAACTGACTAGAAGTTTGTGCCGTACCTGTTTGTTGATAAACCTTTGTTTGATGATTCGCCGTTTTTTCTACATCTCTTTTACTTCTAAGAGATATTGAGTTAATATTTCTTGAGGCTTGTTGGTCGCCCCTGATCTTTCTTATCCCCCATTTGGAAGGGAATTTTATTACTTGATGTAGAGTAGATGGTATTGCTTTCATATCATGAATCCATGGTCTTCCCAGAATGACGTTATAAGCCATCTCCGTATCAATGACTTGAAATTTCGTATTTCTGATAACTCCTTCAGCGTAAGTGTTGAGTTCAATCTCACCTTTAGTTATCACTGTTGAGTTGTCAAACCCAGATATGGCTTGAGCCTTTGGAATCAATGCATTTTCTACTAGCATTTCCTCTACAACTTTTATCAAAATAATGTTGACTGAACTACCTGGATCAATCAACACTCTTTTAACATTAGTATCATGAATTAGTAAAGATATTACCAATGCGTCATTGTGTGGAAGTGTTAATCCTCCAAAGTCTGCGTCGTTAAAATATATTTGCTTTTCATTAATTTCTTTTCAAATCCGCTTTCCGTTGGTGTTTGTGATTTTTGAAGTTAACTGGCAGATTATCCCGTTTACTTATTCTCCTCCGTGTATCACATTAACAGTTCGTTTTGGGGAAGGTGGCTTTGGTGGTTCCTGCATGTTCTTCATATAAGCCTGTTTACCTTTATCACTGAACAAGTTCGTTAGATAACCTTGTTTTAATAAATATTCTATTTCACCTTGTAAGTACCTGCAGTCTACCGTTCTATGGCCGTGAATTCCACACCATTGATCGAGGTTCCTCCTGTTAGGGTTGGAACGTATTTCTTTTGGCCATTTAACTTTNACCTTGTTATGTGGTATTCTTCGTATTTTGATTGTGTGATTATATCCTCTTCAATTCTTAGTTTAGTATTGTATCTGTTGTATACGTCATTCCATGTTGTGGCTGGGAATTCTCTTAGACTTTCTTTAAGTCGTCTCGCAGCTTCTGAACTTTTTTCGTTCAAATTGCTCGTGAATGCCATAGCTGCCCAATTGTCAGGCACCCTTGGTAGTTGCATTGTTTCTCTTTGAAACCTGTCTACAAACTCACGGAGCAATTTTTTGTCTCCTTGCTTTATTTTGAAGATATCTTCCATTCGTTTTTCCACTTTTTGCGCACCAGAATGTGCTTTTATAAATGAATCTGCAAGTTTAGCAAAAGAATTTATAGAGTTTTCAGGGAGGAGAGCATCCCAGGTTAAGGCTCCTTTCGTGAGCGTTTCTCCAAATTTTTTGACAAGGACTGATTCTATTTCCTCTTTTGTCAAATCGTTGCCTTTTACTCCAGTAGTGAAAGTAATCACGTGATCACGTGGGTCAGTCGTGCCATCATATTTGGGGACATTAGGCATTCTAAACTTTTTAGGTATGAGCAACGGGGTTGCACTTGGCTTCCAAGGTTGTTGGGAGTATCTTTCAGCATCAATTCCTTTGATAATAGGTGGAACACCAGGAATTTGCTCGATGCGTTCGTTTTGTTCTTTTATCTGCTTCTGCATAGTTAGTAATAAATTTTGTAATTCTGAATCACTAGTCGTACCTGGTCGTATTTCAGGAGATGTATTGAGAGTTTCGATCCTGGTTGAATTCGTTAAATCTACTTGCAAATTTTCCTCTGGAGTTGCAATATTCGGGGTTGGTGAAATTAGAGGTACTTGTGGCAATCCTCTTGCAAATTCTTGCAAAGCTTGTCCCACGTACTCTGCTATCATTCGCCTTATTTGATCTAATTCCACCTCCTGTTCATTATTTTGATTGTCAGCTCTTTCAGAAGATGGTTCTCTCGAAGTTCGTGAAGTTCCTCGAGGAGGAGTTGAAGCTGGGGTTTCATTCCTTTGCTGGTTGTTATCGTCATTATTGCCAACGTTGTTGTTGTTGGAATTTGACATGATTTTAAGGATATCGATTGGTAGCGAAAACGATGATTATCAGATTCCTGGCATCGGAACCAATTTGTTTAACCAAAAAATGAACCTTTTTGACTAAAGCTTAATTTTAGGAAAAACTCGGGTTACTGATAATCGGATCAATCAAACAAAGAATAAAAAGCAATCGTTGAGAATAAAAAAGAAACAGTAACTTATATTTCTCGAAATCCGATCTCTTGTTTGTTACATTGACATTCCTTTTATAGGAATGTTTTCCTAGTACAACGTTTGTATTACTGTCATGAAGCCTATTTAATGCTTAATTATTACATTTATGAGGCGTTGTAAAAATGACTAGTAACTGTTATTTTAGGATTTGTGTAACGTACGAGGCGTTGACTGCTGATCTTTGAATCGGCCTGTTATTGTGTCCAGATTCGCTGTGACCATACCTTTTTTCTTTAGTGATCTTTTCCGTGGCTAATTCCTTGCATTGCCCGTACCTCTTTATCTCGCATCCGCGTGTGATATTTTGATTGGTCCACCTGCCTAGCTGAGTCATCTAAAATCTGTACACGTGTAAGACTATATTTTTTACCAATACAAAGATTTCGGCATTTTCACTCGACAGCGATGATGGCGTATTGCGATGTCAAGGTAGGCTATGTGTTCCAGATGTGGGTAATCTTCGGGACAAGGTAATGGCGGAGGCTCATAATTCCAGGTATTCTGTGCACCTAGGCTCTACGAAAATGTATCATGATCTCCGGGAAATTTTTTGGTGGAGCGGTATGAAGAGGGGTGTGGCAGACTTTGTATTTAGATTTCCGAATTGTCAGCAGGTGAAGGCCGAACATCAGCGGTCCAGTGGATTAACTCAGCTTATGGAAACACCGACGTGGAAATGGGAGATGATCAACATGTATATCGTGGTAGGGTTACCTCGCACCCAACGTAAGTTTGATTCAATTTGGGTGATAGTGGACCGACTCACCAAATCAGCTCACTTTTTGCCACTCAAGTCCACCCCTACTGCCAGAACAGTATGCTCAGTTGTATATCAAGGAGATAGTCAGACTTCATGGCACTCCAGTTTCCATTACCTCCGATCGATGAGCCCAGTTCACATCTAATTTTTAGAGGAAATTTCAGCAAGGTTTGGGTACTTAGGTGAATCTCAGCACGGTTTTCCACCCTCAGAATGATGGTCAAGCGGAGCAGACTATTCAAACGCTTGAAGATATGTTACGAGCTTGTGTTTTAGATTTCAAAGGTAGTTGGGATGACCATTTGCCGCTTATCGAATTTGCTTACAATAACAACTTCCATGCTAGTATTAAGATGACCTCATTTGAGGCATTGTACGGAAGAAGGTGTAGATCTCTGACTGGATGGTTCGAAGCTAGTGATGCAGAATTGTTAGGACCTGATCTTGTGCACCAAGCTATGGAAAAAGTTAGAGTCATTCAGGAGAGGATGAAAACTGCTCAAAGTCGTCAGAAATCCTATGCGGATGTTCGTCGAAGAGAATTGGAATTCCAAGTAGATGATTAGGTGTTCTTGAAGGTGTCTCCCAAAAAAGGAGTCATGCGATTTGGGAAGAAAAGTAAGTTGAGGCCTAGGTGCGTCGGGCCATATCGGATCGCTCAAAGGATAGGACGGGTGGCTTATAGGCTGGAATTGCCCCTTGAAATGTCATTAGTGCACCGGGTGTTCCATGTGTCTATGTGGAAGAAAGTGGTTGGAGATCCATCCGCCATCGTGCCAGTTGAGGCTATTGAGGTTAATAAAGAGTTATCATATGAAGAGGTTCCGGTTGCTATTCTTGATAGGCAAGTCCGTAAATTGAGAAACAAAGAGATTGCTTTTGTTAAAGTGTTATGGCGAAGTCAACGAGTCGAGGAAGCCATGTGGGAAGCTGTAACGACCCGACCGGTTATATTGACTTGTGCGTATGGTCAGAATTGAAATTCAGGAAGACCGGAGTTGAATTGAAAGGAAAATATTCATTTCAGAAGCCTTAAGTTGAAGAAATTGAGTAAGACTGGAATTTTGAGTAAACGACCTTGGAATGTGGATCCGAAGGTTCCAGCAGGTTCGTATGATGATTTCGGACTTGGGCGTAGGTCCGTAACGGGTTTTGGATAACCCGGGAGCATTTCGACGTATATTGTGAATGTTAGTATTTTAGAAGAATTTCATAAATTTGGCTTGGAAAGAATTTAAGTGTTATTGATGTCCGTTCCGGACTCCGAGTTTGGGAATAGCTCCATATAGTTATTCTGGAGTTGGGAGCGCGATCAGAAGAGAATTCGGATGTCCGGAGGTCATTTTGAAGTCATTTGGCTAAAGATAGAAATTTAAAGATTTTTGAAGAATCCGACCGGAAGTGAAAATTTTGATATCGGGCTCGGAATGGAATTCGGAGAGTGGCTGTAGGTTCATAGTGTCATATATGACTTGTGTGTAAAATTTGAGGTCATTCGAACTAGTTTTGACGTGTTTCGGCATCGGTTGTGGAATTTGGAAATTTCATAAGTTCTTAGGCTTGAATCCGTGCATAATTGTTGATTTTGATGTTAGGTGATGTGATTTGAGGCCTCGACAAGTCCGTGATATGTTTTTAGTCTTGTTGGTACGTTCGGTTTGAAGTTCCGAGGGCTCAGGTGAGTTCCGGATAGGTCCCGAGGTGTCTTTAGGCTAATATATAGCTGTTGGAGGCCTGGAGGGTCGAATTTCTGAACCCACGACCGTGGTCCGCGGTCCAATTTTCGCTGACCGCGGTGGGAGGCTTCGCGGTTGCGGTCATGTTTTCGCAGTCCGCGGTGAAGGAACACTGGTCCGACTTCGGAGGCCTATATCTTTTGATCTACAATGAAATTGTGAGATGATTCAAAAACGAATGTTGTAGCCCTTCGTGTCTTGTTTCCAGAAAGATACAGAAATCATAATTTGGACATCTGTAGAGAAAGTTATGACCGATTGAATATGGATGGTAGAGCAGTTTTGCCAGAAATTTTCCGATGCATGGATACGACGTTAGAAGATCATATCTTGGGATATATAAAGAGTTATATTGTGTAAAACCTATCAAATGAAAGATCGTCGAGTCTAGTTTTTAAATCTTCAAACCGTTTGTTATTTGAATATTTCTACAAGAAGTTATGGGTGTTTTAACAGAAGGTATTCAACAAGGAAACATTAATAGGACGTACAACCTGTACAACACAAGTGCAAGGTACAACTCCACGAAGCATGTGCAGATTCTTTAAACACGAATTTGGCCCATTTCTTTCATTCCTTTTATTTGGCTTGGATGATTTCGGAGAGCATATCAAGGGAGATTTCATCAAGCATGAAAGGTAAGTTGTTTCTATTTATTTCCAAGTGAAATACAAGATTTTATCATGGGATTAGACATGAAAATTGTGGGAATATTTGGGAATTTTGGAGAAAATCTAGAAACTTGATAAATTGGATTTAACCACGAAATTGAGCATGAACTTAGGAGTAAATTGTATATTTGAGCTAATAAAGCTATGGGTAGAGTTTATCTTCGAGAAATTTCGGAATCCGAGCACGTGGGCCCGAGGGCATTNGTACAGGTATGGGTAGAGTTTATCTTCGAGAGATTTCGGAATTCGGGCACGTGGGCCCGAGGGCATTTTTGTCATTTCACTAAGCAGAGTTGGGAAATTATATAATCTGAAATTTTAGCAAACAATTGAGTATATTTTCATTGGTTTATCATAATTTGGGTAGTTATGGAGAGTTGTGCATCGATTGGAGTCGTCGGGAAGGATTGGAGGCCGTTTATGGAATTTCGGAGCAAGGTAAGTCTCCTTCCTAACTTTGTGAGGGGGAATTGTCCCCCTAGGTGAACTAAATAAATATATGAAATTATTGCGGGGGCTACGTACGCACGGGGTGACGGGAGTCCGTGCGTAGCTAATGTTATGCCATGTCCGGGTAGTCTAGGACCCACTAGCATGCCTTATGTGTTGTACATGTGATCCTGCAATAATGATAGGATGACAATGCTGTTGAATTGGTAATTTATTTTCCTAAAAATGTACTTTCTTAATTATTTGGAAAGGGGATAGATTTCCCTGTGGATTATTGTGTTCCTGGCAATGCAATTTATTGAATATTGTTAAACTTGGCAAATGAATTTCCAGGAAATATTCTAAATACTATATTCATGTTTAATTAAGGAGAATTTTGTCATTTCTATGAGCACCTGAGTCGCAGGTATGATTCGCGAGCAGGCTAGCTTTATTATTTTGAGAAACTGTCTTCTTGGATAAAAATATGGATTTCCTTTATGTGAATACGTGTACGTATGAGCACCTGAGTCGCAGGTATGATTCGCGACCAGGCTAGCCGTATTATTATTATTATTATGTTGAATGTGTCGCATGATCGATTCGCGAGCGGGGAAGATAGATGCATCTATGATTCGGGCCGTTCGACCCTCCGTAGTGCACATTTTATTAATATTGGTCCGCGCCGTTCGATCCTTGGCATATTTGTGGCGCATGATAAATGCTGCGTATTTCCTGTGATTTATACATGTTTTTTGGCTTGAGTACATTTCAGTTGCCAGTTTAAAAGAAGAAGAGTTTCTGTGAAAGAAGTGGAATAAATTGATATTTATTGATGTTTTTTATTTCAAACTATTTGATCAATTGATTAGGATACTCATTCTTAGATTCTCACTTAGACTATGCTAGACTACCTATAGGTAGTGACAAATTCGACCCCTCGTCACTACCTCTCTGAGGTTAGGCGGGATACTTACTGGGTACACGTTGTTTTCTTACTCATACTACACTTCTGTGCATTTTTGTTGCACATATGCCCTCTTGGGAATGTGATTGAATTGGAGACATGGGCGAGCTGCACTATCCGGAGACGACCCGCAGCTGATAGAGTCTCCCTCTATGTATTGTATTCTATGTTAAATTACTTGTCCAATCTGTATTTCGGACAAGCTTTGTAATATTTGTATAAATTCTTAGAATCTGCTCATGCACTTGTGACACCGGGTTCTAGGATATGTATTTGGGTTGTGTTTTACATAAATAGACTGTTGCTTTTTTTACAAAAAATGAATTTTTTTATCTAATTGTTAAGTACTAAAGTGAAGAGTAATGATTTCGAAAATTCTAAAACAGGAAATTTTACTTCTATTAATTAATGATTGGCTTGCCTGACAGTGGTGTCCGGCGCCATCACGACCTTATGGATTTTGGGTCGTGACAACGTGGTATCAGAGCACTAGGTTCCCATAGGTCTCACGAGTCATGAGCGAGTCTAGTAGAGTCTTGCAGATCGGTACAGAGACGTCTGTACTTATCTTCGAGAGGCTACAGGGATGTTAGGAGTACTTCCCTTCTTGATTCCTCATCGTGCGATTTGATTCCTTTAAGGCTTATGCCTATGTTTCTTCCTACTCAATCTTATACGTCGCGAAACGCTTCCTATAATCGAGAGTTTGAGGAGTTGTAATGGGGATACAGATACGGTGCGTGATGTTTTCCATGCATAGTCGATTGGGTTGTTGTCGTCGCCCTGCAGAAGAATATTATGTTATTTTAGATCAGTTGATGTGTTTCTGAGAGCCTTGAGGCTACGCTCAGATAGTGATGATGTTTCCGATTGGTTATCGCGCGATCTCGATATAATGGTAGAATGCTTGCCCATATGTGGGAGAGATGAATGACTTGAAGGGAGGTCCTCTCAGAGTGTTGTTTTTGAGATATCAGCATTTTAGTTCCGGCGGAGGAAAGGCAAATGAATTATAAATGGTCAGGTTTTGGGCGATAAAATCAATGATGTTTGATGTTATCGAGTAAGGTGGAGTATTCACCCGTGTTGAGGTACCGATGTTTGATTGAATAAAATATGATAAGTTCGCCGGTGGTATAGATCTTCGGTTGTATTTGGTTAGAGTGTTGTGAAGCAGTGTTGAAGAAGCAACTGTAATAGACCGTGGTGTGCGGTGGTTGAAGTATTGAATGAGCGTTTATGATAAAGGTAGCTCATGAAAGATGATCATCAGAGAGTTTGAAGTCGTGGTGATCTGCTGGTTCAAGAGCTACAGAGAATGATATTGAATTGAGGCCGCAATTGATATGCAGGCGATGAAAGAAATCATGTGAGAAGTGACAGGTGGCGGCTAAATCTCTAAATGCCAGGCGTTAGAGACGCAAGTTAGGTAGTGGCTTAAAGGAATGAGTCCAACGAAGTGGGAAGTGGCAGTGTAGCCTATGAGTTCAGTGGAGTTGAAGTGAATTGAAAACTTTTGTGGATAGGGAGTAGGTCCACAATCTTAAACCGAAAGGTTGGTTATTTGGCGGAAGGTTAGATGCCACCGAGAGGCGTTGTTAGGGATGAAGAAGGATGCAGCATAGCTTGGAATCAAAAGATGTTGTCGTGTGCATAGTGGATGTCCATGGGGAGCGGACAGAATAGTCAAGTCGGTAAAGGAGGACAAGCTTAGGATGGGGGTCTCGATGTCGTAGAAAGTGTGCCTCACTACATAGTGGAAGGTGTCGGTTGGTGAGTTTCCACAGGTGGGTTATCTTCTGTGAGTATTTGGGGAATGCTAACAGGGAAATTCGGAAGAATTGGACGGATTGGTTGAGCAAGGTTATGTCAACAAGAAGAACAAGTATCACCAGTGTCTGGAGTGGTGCAGGGTGTAGCATCGGGCAAAGTGGGGGAGTCCCACCACCTCCAGTTGGGTTGTAGGATTGTGCTCTCATGGAATTGCGGAATTATCGATATATCGGCAAGTTGTTACAGCTAAGAGAAACGAGTAAAGCGGTAATCGAGCATGGCATATGATAAAAATGTGCGAAGTTGGCCCTATTGGACCAGGGTTAGGCTCTGGAAGATTAAGAATTTGTGCTTAAGTCATAGGTAAGTTTTAAGGGAAGTTACTCAGTCACGTGCTCCATTGAAGAGCATGTTCATGTTCTAGAAGAGCCTTGGAGTTGATTGTATTCGGGGCCAGTCAGAGTGGGTGACTCTCAGCAGTGGTCCTAGTGAATTTGAAAGTTAGAGACTGTGGTGTTCAAGGGTCTCAAGCAGCAGTATGATTAATGATCGAGCTTTTGCAGTATAATCTTTGAGGAGAAGGAAAAGTAGTTTGAGTGTTCTATGTTTTTTCAACACGCAAGATAGTGTCGGAAGAGTGAGAGAAATAAACTTCGGGTTGTACAAAAATTATCAGGAAGTTGTGAGACGGGTTGCGGGATTTAGGCAGCATGGTCTCATGAATCAAGGTCACTCGGGATGAGTGAGGGTTGAGTTACTATGAGTTGAAAGAAATTACTATTATCTCTGAGGCAATTAAAGATGATTAAAAGGAAGATAGATTTGTTACCCATGGTTGGAATGGAACCTATTTAGCAGTGATCAGTACCTTCGGTGTGATTGTGTGTGGTTATGATTCTCATGAATTGAGGTAAGTAAAAGTTTTTCTATTTGATGAAGTGTTCACCCAAGTAGTGGTTCAGGAATTATGGTGGAATTCCTATACTATTCCATATTGGCATGTTAGGTGTCGTAAGCAGTATACAACTGGAACTAAGAATCGAGATTTTGGTTCGGTGTTAACAAGCAGGTCATGAGCTCGGAGAAGCAAGAACAAGTAATTTGAATATTTAGAATGAGTTGATGTTGTCTTCAGTGTTACCTGAGATCGGTGTTTGGTGAAAGAGGCTTTGTATCCTAATTACGGGTCCTTGAATTATTTTACAGCCTTAGGGTGGTCGATGGTATGGATGTGCATACTGGCTACCTGTGTGAAAAGTCGTGGGAGCATTACCACGGGAAGAGTATGTAAGTATGACTTGCGGTCACCTGGTTGATTGAAGATTTGGACCAAGAATAAGGAAGTGCAATATTGCTTATTTGAGAATATACGCCTTAAACGCGTTCGGTCCAGTTGGTTGTGGATTGTGGGGTGTTTGTCCCTGCTGTGATGGTTGGTTGCTCTTGTGTGTTATGAGAAAAGATGGGTCATTATGGACCCAGGTAAGACTATCAGCCTAGTTCAGTGCGAGCAAAAAAAATCGACTTAAAATGAATGAATGGACATTAACATGATTATGGTATTCGTACAAGTCAGATGTGTTCATTCGGTATGGAGCTCCTCAAGGAGGGGTATTGGGATATCAGGTATTGTCCCGCCTTCATCACATTCATGAGATATTGTGATTGTCTCGTGTTAGTCTTGAAACGGCTTGATAATTTCTTATGTGTTGAGATTCCGTGTAGTGATGATGTTATGTGAGTAGGATGGCTCTTGAGATTCAAATTATATATCGCACTTCGGTTGTGCTAGAGTTTTGTAGCATATGGCTCTATCAGTCTCCCCAGAATGGTATTATTCACTTAGTGTGCTTATGACCGGTATTAATTAATGTGGAATATTGAGCAATTCAGCTCCGTGTATATCTCCTTATGTGAATTTTATGATGGGATCGGGTGGCACGCCTCCACGGGTATGTTATTTGGATAGGGTTGCACGCCGCAACAGGGTAATGTTGAGTGAGATTCCTGTATTTATTTTTCTTGTGTTTTGCTACCTATCTTCTAAGGAAATCCATGTTAGTTACGTGAGTTGAGTAGCCCTTCCTGAGTCATGTCTTGTGTATCATGTTCGAGTTGTGGCTTATCGGTACGTTGTGGCATCATCTGAGGCTTTTGGTCATGTATGGAGTGACTTACTGACCGAGAAATTCATATTGGGTGAGACGAGACTATTGTATCAGGGATCAGTGCGATAAGAATTGGTGAAGTATATTAAAGAACAAATACTAGTATTTGGTTAGTAATGAAATGATGACCTAAGTCAAGAGAAAAGATGTCAATGTGTGGTTAACTCTGCAATTGGTTAGAAGTTTCTACACATCTCCTCCATTGTGGTGATATCGTCAGCGTTATAGAAGAATGTATCTTATAAGGTGCCTTGAGATCATCAAAGTAGCAGAATTCTGGCTATTAAGGTCCAGGGAGCGTCATTGTGGCCAGATAATGGATCAGGTGGTGTATGGTGCTGATTCAGCAAAGGCGTGCAATTGTGTTCTGGTGCCTCGTGTGGTAGTTGATACGGTGTTCAAATAGTAGAAACAGGCATGGCAGAGAATTTCAGGTGTTGGAACTGAGTTCTGAGCTTATTGTGTGAATAAAGGGAGGATTCCTTCAGATTTGATCAATCTTTCGTGCTCAACTGGGTTGTGGTAGCACGGACAAGTGCACGGGGTGCTAGATAATGATTTCAGATAACTCAAGAGAAGTTCTTGGCACGTTCGAGGACGAACGTCTGTTTAAGTGGGGGAGAATGTAACGACCCGACCAGTTGTTTTGAGCTCTAGCGCGTCGGTCAGCGGTTGGAAGTCATGAATAACTTCATTTCAGGTATATTGACTTGTGCGTATGGTCGGAATTGAAATTCAGAAAGACCGGAGTTGAATTGAAAGGAAAATATTCATTTCAGAAGCCTTAAGTTTAAGAAATGGAGTAAGACTGGAATTTTGAGTAAACGATCTCGGAATGTGGATCCGAAGGTTCCAGCAGGTTCGTATGATGATTTCGGACTTGGGCGTATGTCTGGAACGGGTTTTGGATAACCCGGGATCATTTCAGCATATATTGTGGAAGTTAGCATTTTAGAAGAATTTCATAAATTTGGCTTGGAAAGCATTTCAGTGTTATAGATGTCCGTTCGGGACTCCGAGTCTGGGAATAGCTACGTATGGTGATTCTGGAGTTGGGAGCGCGATCGGAAGTGAATTCGGATGTCTGGAGGTCTTTTTGAAGTCATTTGGCTAAAGATAGAAATTTAAAGATTTTTGAAGAATCCGACCAGAAGTGGAAATTTTGATATCGTGCTCAGAATGGAATTCAGAGAGTGGTTGTAGGTTCATAGTGTCATATATGACTTGTGTGTAAAATTTAAGGTCACTTCGGACTAGTTTTGACGTGTTTCGGCATCGGTTGTGAAATTTGGAAATTTCATAAGTTCTTAGGCTTGAATCCATGGATAATTGGTGATTTTGATGTTAGGTGATGTAATTTGAGGCCTCGACTAAGTCTGTGATATGTTTTCAGACTTGTTGGTACGTTCGGTTTGAAGTTCCGAGGGCTCGAGTGACTTCCGGATAGGTCCCGGGGTGTCTTTAGGCTAATATATTGTTGTTGGAGGCCTGGAGGGTCGAATTTCTGAACCCACTACCGCGGTCCGCGGTCCATTTTTCGCTGACCGCGGTGGGAGGCTTTGCGGCCGCGGTCGTGTTTTCGCGGTCCACGGTGAAGGAACACTGGTCCGACTTCGGAGGCATATATCTTTTGATCTACATGAAATTTTGAGATGATTAAGAAACGAAAGTTGTAGCCTTTCGTGTCTAGTTTCCAGAAAGGTAAAGAAATTGTAATTTGGACATCTATAGAGAAAGTTATGACCAATTGAAGATGGCTGGTATAGCAGTTTTGCCAGAAATTTTCCGATGCATGGATCCGAATTTAGAAGCTCATATCTCGGGATATATAAAGAGTTATATGGTGTAAAACCTTTCAAATGAAAGATCTTCGAGTCTAGTTTTTAAATCTTCAAACCGTTTGTTATTTGGATATTTCTACAAGAAGTTATGGGTGTTTTAACAAAAGGTATTCGAAAAGGAAACTTTAATAGGACGTACAACCTGTACAGCACAAGTGCAAGGTACAACTCCACGAAGCATGGGCAGATTCTTTAAACACGAATTTGGCCCATTTCTTTCATTCCTTTCATTTGGCTTGGATGATTTTGGAGAGCATTTCAAGGGGGATTTCATCAAGAATCAAAGGTAAGTTGTTTATATTTATTTCCAAGTTAAATACAAGATTTTATCATGGGATTAGACATGAAAATTGTGGGAATATTTGGGAATTTTGGAGAAAATCTAGAAACTTGATAAATTGGATTTAACCACGAAATTGAGCATGAACTTAGGAGTAAATTGTATATTTGAGCTAATAAAGCTATGGGTAGAGTTTATCTTCGAGAAATTTCGGAATCCGAGCACGTGGGCCCGAGGGCATTTTGGTCATTTCACTAAGCAGAGTTGGAAAATTATATAATCTGAAATTTTAGCAAACAATTGAGTATATTTTCATTGGTTTATCATCACTTGGGTAGTTATGGAGCGTTGTGCATTGATTGGAGTCGTCGGGAAGGCTTGGAGGCCGTTTATGGAATTTCGGAGCAAAGGTAAGTCTCCTTTCTAACTTTGTGAGGGGGAATTGTCCCCCTAGGCGAACTAAATAAATATATGAAATTATTGCGGGGGCTATGTACGCACGAGGTGACGGGAGTCTGTGCATAGCTACTGTTATGCCATGTCCGGATAGTCTAGGACCCACTAGCATGCCTTATTTGTTGTACATGTGATCCTGTCATAATTATAGGATGACAATGCTATTGAATTGGTAATTTATTTGCCTAAAAAGGCTAGAGTGTACTTTCTTAATTATTTGGAAAGAGGATAGATTTCCCTGTGGATTATTGTGTTCCTGGCAATGCTATTTATTGAATATTGTTAAACTTGGCAAATGAATTTCCAGGAAATATTTTAAATACTATCTTCATGTTTAATTAAGGAGAATTTTATCATTTCTATGAGCACCTGAGTCGCAGGTATGATTCGCGAGCAGGCTAGCCTTATTATTTTCAGAAACTGTCTTCTTGGATAAAAATATGGATTTCCTTTATGTGAATACGTGTACGTATGAGCACCTGAGTCGCAGGTGTGATTCGCGAGCAGGCTAGCCGTATTATTATTATTATGTTGACCGCGTCTCATGATCGATTCACGAGCGGGAAAAATAGATGCATCTATGGTTCGGGTCGTTCGACCCTCGACAGTGCACATTTTATTATTGTTGGTCCGCATCGTTCGACCCTCGGCATATTTGTGGCGCATGATAAATGTTGCTTATTTCCTGTGATTTATACATGTTTATTGGCTTGAGTACATTTCAATTGCCAGTTTAAAAGAAGAAGAGTTTCTGTGAAAGAAGTGGAATAAATATATATTTATTGATGTTTTTCATTTCAGACTATTTGATCAATTGATTAGGATACTCATGCTTAGCTTCTCACTTAGACTATGCTAGACTACCTATAGCTAGTGACAAATTCGACCCCTCGTCACTACCTCTCTGATGTTAGGCGGGATACTTACTGGGTACATGTTGTTTTCTTACTCATACTACACTTCTGTGCATTTTTGTTGCACATGTGCCCTCTTGGGAATGTGATTGACTTGGAGACTTAGGCGAGCTGCACTATCCGGAGATGACCCGCAGCTGACAGAGTCTCCCTCTATGTATTGTATTCTATGTTAAATTACTTGTCCAATCTGTATTTCGGACAAGCTTTGTAATATTTGTATAAATTCTTAGAATCTGCTCATGCACTTGTGACACCGGGTTCTGGGGTATGTATATGGGTTGTGTTTTACATAAATAGACTGTTGCTTTTCTTACAAAAAATGAATTTTTTATCTAATTGTTAAGTTCTAAAGTGAAGAGTAATGAGTTCGAAAATGCTAAAACAGGAAATTTTACTTCGATTAATTAATGATTGGCTTGCCTACCAGCGGTGTCCGGTGCCATCATGACTTTATGGATTTTGGGTCATGATAGAAGTAGAGAAAGAAATGAGAGAAAAATATCACCATCTGTTTGAGCAAGTCTAGTAGTGATCGTGCGAACTGTTATCTCTAAGCAATTTGATGTTGTATTCAGATTTCAAGCGGTCGATATTGGGCAACAGAAATGAATCTTTGGGGCATGCCCTATTGAAGTCTTTATAATCTACGCACATTCTTAACTTATTACCTTTTCTGGGAACTACCACCACATTGTCCAACCATTCGGGATATTTTACTTCCCTGATAGATCCTATTTTTAGGAGTTTTGTTACCTCGTCCTTGATGAATGCGTGTTTTAACTCGAACTGAGGTCTTCTTTTCTGCTTTACCGGTTTGAACCTGGGGTTGACGCTTAGTCGATGGGTGGTTATTGTTAATAAGAAATCGAATAAGTTTTTTCATCAGTTCGGGGGTTAATCCTGTGTCCACATATACCTTTCGATCTGGGAGATGTTCGATCAAAACAACCTGCTCCAGTTATTCGATCATTGATTTAGTTGCATCCGATTCTTCAGGGGCAACGAAGGTCCGTGGAGCGAGGAAATCTTCCTCATCATCCTCGGGGGCCCGTTTGCTCTCTGGCTCCTCTGGGGCGGGATGCGTGGATGTTGCTTCCTTGCTGTGAAACGTGAACATCTCCTTTGCCGCACGCTGTTCTCCGTATACTATTTTTTTATCGTACTTTTTCAGAAACTTAATCATCTGATGAAGAGTCGATGGCACTGCCCTCATGCTATGTATCCATGGCCTCCCAAGTAATGCGTTGTACCTCATGTTACGTTCGATGACATGGAATATGGTATTTTGAACTGTATCGGACATGTTGACCGGGAGGGTGATCTCCCCCTTCATTGCTTCGCCGACCATGTTGAATCCGTTGAGGACTCGGGAGGTAGGCGTCATTTGATTGAGCATTCCGAGTTTCTCTACCACCTTTGACCTGATTATGTTGGCTGAGCTACCTGGATCCACTAGTACACGTTTAATTTGAATGTTATTCAAGAGAAAGGAAATTAACAGCGCATCATTATGTGGATGAGGCAATGTCTCGAAGTCCTCCTCACTGAACGCAGGAATGTCCTCCGGCATACGACCCCGAATTAGTCCTACTGTTGCAATGCATGCTTTTGTCCGCTTGATCACGTGTCCTTGAGGAACGTCATTTCCCCCAATGACCATGTGAACGGTGTGTTGAGGTTTTCCCGTTCCGTTCCGGTCTGTTTTTCTTCCCCTAAATTGGTTTACAACTAGGCCGCTGATGAATTCCTGGAGGTGCCCTTTGTTAACTAATCGGGATACTTCTTCTCGTAGCTGTCTGCAGTCTTCGGTCCTATGACCGTGTGTGCCGTGGAACTCACACATCAAGTTAGGGTTCCTTTGCGAAGGGTCACATGGTATGAGTTTTGGCCACCGGGTACCTTTGACTTTACCTATGGCCAATACGATGTCTAAAACATCAATGTTGAAGTGGTACTCAGATAATCAGAGAACTTCTGTTGGCCCTGCGTGTCTATTGAATCCGGCTTTGTTCGTGAGTCCCCGAGGATTCTGACCTTGGCCCATCCTTTGATCTATTCGAGGTATATTGTGTTTTAGGGCGCTTCTTCGACTGTCGATGTACGACTGATATCTTTCCTTACTTTGCCTTGGTTTTCTCTCTAGGAGCTTTGATTCAATCCTCGTTGTGAGGTTTTTGAACATGTTGATAATAGTGGGATCGACTACTGACTCGTTATTGCCCGACCTCTCCGGCTCCTGTTCAACTCGAGGAGCCATTTCCGGTGCTACGGTACTTGGAGTTTTTTGATGGCTGAGCAATTGCCAATTGTTTTGCCTGCAACATCTCAAAAATGACATGAAGGCTAACATCTCTTCCCTCCCGAGCTGGAGTTTTCTGAGCCTCCTACTCATTTCCTCGGCGTGTATCCCCGTTAGTATGGGAGTTTATATCGACGTGTTGGGAGTTGCGCGATCCTACGTCCATGGGAATTGGCTCTGGTGTGTCCTCGGGGTTTGCAGTGGTACACCGGCACCTGAAATAACTACACCATTCTCTCCATTGTCCTTAGAGCCGTTGTTTTTGTTTGCATCCACTTAGTTAGACATTCTAACATGAAATCAAAGATTCTTGGACAATAAAAAGTGTAAAGAATAACTTGTGTTTTTCAGTAGACCAACACTAAAACAATCACTATTATTTTTAGCCCTACGATGGACGCCAAAATGTTTACCTTGAAAATGGTAATTACAATTAAATTTGATTTTCTGGTTCTAAAAATATGTGATTTATTTTAATACTAGTTGTTAGTCAATAGATGCTAATGTGAGTTAGGAAAATAAGATAAGAGTAAAAGATAGTGGGGATATGCAAACAAAGTTGCGCTTGGTCGGGGTCTCGAGTTGGCCGAGGTATGGCCTCGAGGTCGAGATACGGCGTTAACAGTGGGAGATTGATGGAGATCTTAACAGTTCTAAGGGCCTCGAAGAGGGCTCTTTATGATCAATGATGTGTAAATAAATGAAGAACAATAAATGGAACACAATAAATGTAAGCAATAAATTAAAAGAATCGACAATGGAGAATGTTTATTAGAGAGCAGAGAATGTTCTTGTATTCAATATCATGTGTGCAAGAAATGATAAGGGTCCCCTTTATATAGGAGGGGGAATCCCAACATAGTACATGTTTTAATTATTACAAAGGGGAATAGATGGTACAACTATTTAATGGTCCGGTACGGGCTTGTACAGTTCTTTTAGGTATCTGTCAGCTTTAGCCACATATTCTTGGGAGTCCTGCGCCTTTCTACGACGGGCTTCAATCTAATACCTCGATATCGATCCTCGAGGAAGTCACGCTGATCCTTGAGTTGTGCCCAGATAATATCGAGGCTAGACTCGTAATGCCGCAGAAACCTCAAGATCGGTCATTTTCGGTTTTGACCATATACAGGGATTGAGTCCGTTTTCTTTATGTTTATGTATATATAGTAGTAATGAATAAAAGTGTCTCAAGCAGCTTCACTTGTTACTAACACATTTACCTTCGACCTTATTGTTAGAAACAAGTTGATTGGCAAAGAATAGCTCTAGTTGTGACCTTTAGCCTCTTGTGTTGACTAAAAAAATCATCGGGTGGTTTGTTTGAGCCATTTTTAATTTTCAATCTTAGCTAGGGTTGTTGTGGGCCCTCGACTCTGTTCTCTTTAACAATCCAGCAGCTTGTAAGGTGAGGGATTGAATTGCAAGTCCAAGTTTCGTGCCAATAAGTCTAGAACTTCCCCTAAATGTCTGTCTAGGAAAAATTCTAAGTCTAACTCGGCTTGAGAAATGATTATAGGCTCTCCTTGGTCCAATTTGATACTTTAATGCTTTCTTAGCCTACCAATGTGAAATCCCAAGTCAACCCCTTTGAGCCTAAGCCTTTTTCATCAATAGCCACATTACAAGCCTTTATCCGTATTATAATGACCCTCTTTTGGCACCCGATCTTTCCTTAGCATTCATGATAAAAATTTGGAAAAAGCATAAGTTTAGGGGAGAGACGAGGAATTTGAAAGTTATTAAAGGTACAAAGAAGAAAAAAAATGAAGAAAAAGAAAGGCAAAGAAAAGAAAGAAAGGCCAAAAAGAAATATGTCAAAAAGAAGTGAAAGTAGAAGGGATTCAAAGAAAGCAATGATGAAAGTCATGAAGTGATTAAAAAAGGAGAAAAATGATTGTCATGAGCAAGAAAGAGTGACAGTGTGTCTCTCTAGTTCCCCTAAGGAAGAAGAAAATGAGAGTCAAGAACGGATGAGCCTAAAAGAGAAAATGGAGTGCTTAAAGAAAGATGAAACCATCGTATGCCAATAAGTCCTAACCTGATCCAAATGCCTTCATTATATTTCCACAAAATCCCTATATGATTTCAAGTTGAGTGAGCTTATATTAGTGGTGATTTACATAAGGGGCAAGCTTATGTTACTTAGAGCCAGACTTGCGACATTCTTTTGAGAGAGATGAGTGCACTTCTTCACAAACCCTTTTTTGGGTGCTACATTCTAAAGTGAGATTTTCTCATGGAGAGTAGAGGAGGAGGATTTAGGGTTCCACAATGACCTATGTGATAGAACGAGCTTCCTTGGTGAAATAAGTAAACTCTTGATGATCTAGTGTCACATTAGAACTATGGTACTCAAAAGGTCAAAACATGGTGTTGTTGATAATTCATTTGTATTGAGGGTAATTGTTAGTCCCAATTGATGCATGATTGATTCACCATAGGCTAGCTGAAATATCCTTTTTTATAGTGGAGGTGAGAATTACATTATTTTCTTGAGGACAAGCTAAAGCTTAAGTTTGGGGGAGTTTATAAGTAGGGATTTTAACCTATTATTTGCTCTCTTTTACTTGTGTTTTAGGCAAAAAATGCTTAAAGGTATTCTTGGACACTAATGAAATATTATTGCTTGCAAGAATTGTTCAAAATGAGCCAAAGGAACCATAATCAACTCAAAAAGGAGTCAAACGTTGAACAAAAACCAAGACTGGGTAAAGACATCTGAAGCACGAACCGCACAAATATTATGCGGACGCGAAAGCCATGATGTGGCCGCGATCATAATTGTGCGGTTCGCGTAAGGGAGATTCAGAGAATGTGATTTTTGGGCTAAATGATGAGCGCGGACCGCACAAGAACTTTTTGTCATTTTTAGGTTATGTTATGTATTGTAAGAGCACCTGAGAAGTTGAATATTCTTTTATGAGAAATTTTGTACTAGATTCACTTCTTAACATTAGATTTGCATTCCATAAATTAATATTATGGATCTTATATTCATTTCATCTTTAATTTATGTTAGTCCATGAATAGCCAAACCCATAGCTAGGGTTGTGACCCAACCTCAGTGTGAGTATTTAATGGGTGTTTGATTTTAGGGCTTGAATGTGAATGGGCTAGTGATATTTAGCCTAGTTCTTGCTAGAACTATAGAATTAATGGTTGTAAACATTGATTCATTCCTTTATGACTTAGTCTCTACTTGAGAAAGAGGAACTAAGTCTAGGAAAACTAGGCTAAAAAGGAATTGGTGAACTCAAGAAATTGATAACCCCAATTAAAGGGTTAAACCTAGAGATAGTAATACCTGACTTGAGCTAATATCACTTGATTTGTATAAATACCCATTTGGACTTGAGAAAGCCAAATTGCGCAAAATTATTCAAACTACCGAGAGGTATAAAGTGAGTACCCGAGTGTGATAGCTATATTACAATCCCATATAATCAAGCTTGCCCTAGAATTTTGCTACCGGTTAGATATCTACCTAGGCATATGTCACTACCCTAGTCTCTTTTAAACACTTGAAAAACAACATAAAAAATATTGTCCTTAGTTTCAATTAGTGCAATCAATAGAGTAAAGTTAGAAGTAGAAATCAAGCCCAGATTTTTGGAAGTGTAATTTGAATCAAAGCCCTCATATAGCTTAGATATAAACCTAATTTCAAACAATTAATTCCCTGTGGATTCGATCCTGACCTAGTTGGATTAAAACTGCATCGACCACCCTCGCTACTCAATAGAAGTGTAGGTTTGGACTAGATCAAATCACGTGTCCTTAAAACTACATATAAATTCAATTGTTATATGTTTATAGGGTATACAGTTTGGTGCTCGCCGTGGGGCTAAGGATAAAAGTGATTGTGTGGTACCAACTTTCGTAACACACACTATTTTATACTTGTTCTTATGAGTATCTTTGATTCCAGGATCACGATGTCGAACTCTCAAGTAGCACCCCCACACATAGAAAATGACCTCAGTTTCCACAGTGAGAACGACAACATAGCCGCCCCAGGGAACGAAGCCTCCAGTAGACCTCGTTGGAGTCCCGGTTGTATACCCAATCGACGTCAGTTCCCATGTTGTCATTAATGAAATTCTGGCCGTCGACCCCAAGAATAGCATCCATAGAGACGTTCGATCAACCTTCTACTGATATTCGAAATGTTGCAGGATCAATAAGATGCAATAGCACAATACCAAACCCAGAACCATGCACTGAGCAGGATCGAGGCCGAACCACCACGGAAAGTTGTTCATAAGGAAGAATAGGTGTCAATAATATCAAACGGAAATGAATCAGGGACTGAACCCACTATCACGAAGATGCTCGAGGAGCTGACTAAGCGAGTTGAATCCGGGGAGAAGAAGATTGAATCAAATGACGAGAAGGTGGAAACCTATAACTATGGAGTTCTTGCAAAATCCCTTCCCCCTGAGCGCGGCTCCAAAACTAGTTCCCAAGAAGTTCCGCATGCCATAAATTCCCAATACAATATAACAAACGACCTCAACGAGCATGTCACTTCCTACACATGCGCGATTAAGGGGAATGATCCGGAGGACAATGAGTTCGAGTCCGTATTGTTGAAGAAATTCGGGGAGACCTATCAGAGGGAGTGATGGTACGTTACCTTAGTTTTCCACCCAACTTCATTGATTATTTTTCCATGCTTGCGGATTCCTTCGTTAAAGCTCACGTCGGAGCTATAAAGGTCAAGACTAGGAAGTCTTACCTCTTCAAGGTAAAGCAGAAAGATAACAAGATGCTCAGAGAGTTTGTGTCTTTGTTCCAAATGGAACGTATGGATCTACCACCGGCTGCCTATGATTGGGCCATTCAGGCCTTTACTCAAGGATTAAACGTACGAAGCTCGGTGGCTTCACAACAATTAAAGAAGAACTTGATCGAATGCCCAACTGTCACCTTGGACGATGTGCATAATCGGTACTAGTCAAAGATAAGTGTCGAAGATGACCAGCTCGGGGCTCCTTCCGGGCCCATTTATCCTACCAGGCTCGTCGACAAAGTCAAAAGGGTCATTGATCGAGAACCATGGTCAAACAGGGATCGTTAACAGCCATATAATGGAGACTGGAGAAACAACGGACATTGACGCAACCCCATTCGAGGTGAAAGGAGAAATGATCGAGGTCAGAGCTCATGAGGGCTCATGAGTAAGAATGGTTTCCATAGGAATGTTGAGCCCAAAGAAGCACCACGACTGTCAGAATATAACTTCAACGTTGATGCATCAGCTATCGTATCATCCATCAGACGCATCAAAGATACTAGATGGCCTCGACCTCTGTAGACTGATCCAGCCCAGAGAAATCCCAACCAAATGTGCAAATATCATGGCACTCATGGCCATAAAACAGAAGACTGCAGACAGTTGAGGGAGGAAGTAGCCTAGTTGTTGCACCTTTGAGAATTCTTAAGCGATCGGGCCAAGAACCACTTCAGAACCAGAGATTCAAACTAACAATACGAGCAAGAAGAGCCACAACACGTGATCCACTTGATTGTTGGAGGGGTCGATATTCCTCAATGACAAGGATGCAGAGGGGATCGTGCAACCCCATAACGACGCACTGGTAATATCCGTACTTATGAATAAGACTCAAGTTAAAAATGTTTTGATTGATCCAGGTAGCTTGGAAAATATCATTTGATCGACGTTTGTAGAACAGCTCGGCCTACAGGATCAAGTTGTGCTTGCGGCCTGAGTACTTAACAGCTTCAACATGGCATGTGAAATAACCAAAGGCGAGATAACTTTGCCAGTGAACGTGGTCAGGACCATCCAAGAGATGAAGTTCAATGTGAACGAGTGCGATATGAGGTATAACGCCCTGCTTGGGAGGCCATGGATCCATAATATGAGGGTAGTGCCCTCGATCCTTCACCAGGTTCTGAAGTTCCCGACACTAGAGGGATTTAAAACGGTCTACGGGGACCAACCCACTAACAAGGAAATGTTTGCAACCGACGAAGTGATACCAATATCGGCGCTCTCATCAACAAAGGGATCAGATTCAAAAGGAAAACATAAGGACAAATAGCAACCACAGACACCGGCCCCGACCCAATCAAAGAAGCAATGGACTGATGCGGATGATGATTATGGGGTCCTCAATCCTTCATAGTTCCCGATGATTCCGAGGCCACTAAGTCGACAGTCGAAGAGCTGAAACAAATCACACTGACCGAACATTAGCCCGAACGAAAACTATACCTAGGAACGAGCTCTGGGGAAAACTTATTCAATTCCTTAAAACTAACATGAATTGCTTTGCTTGGTTCCATTTCGATATGACAGGGATCCCATCGGGAATCATCACTCATAGACTAAGCCTGGATCTGAAGTTTCATGCGGTGAAGCAAAAAAGAAGACCCCAGTCTGAGGTCAAGCATGCCTTCATCAAAGACGAGGTAATAATACCTCTTAAAATAGGTTCCGTTCGGGAAGTAAAATATCCCGAATGGTTAGCAAACGTAATAGTAGTTCCTAAGAAGGGAAACAAACTTAGAATGTGTGTAGATTACAAAGAAATAAATAAAGCATGTCTTTAGGATTCTTTTACTTTTCCTAATATCGATCGCATGATCGTCAGCGTTGATCATGATATCCTTAGTTTTCTCGCATATACATCCTGGGGCGATTCATCTCGAGGTCCTCCGACAAGAGTCATCGATATTTCTCGTTAGTGAAGAAGAAGAATAACTTCACGTGTACTCCGGAGTGCCAACAGGCCTTGGATGAGCTAAAACGGTACTTATCGAGCCCGCTGCTACTTCACATGTTGAGCGCAGACGAACAACTTTACTTGTATTTAGCAGTATCGGAGATAGAGGTAAGTGAAGTGATGGTACGAGAAGAACAAGGTACACTATTCCCTATCTATTATGTTAGTCGGACCATAGCTGAGGCCAAAACAGGGTATCCCTATCTAGAAACAATTGTGGTCACTTTGATAAGCGCCTCTATGAAACTACAACCATACTTTCAATGTCATCCCATATGTGTTGTAACAAATTATCCACTTCGAAATATTTTGCATAAACCCAAAATTTCGGGACGGTTGGCCAAATGGGTCGAAGAAATCAACGGGTACGATATTGTATATCGACCCCGAACAACCATCATGTCTCAAATCTTGGCAGACTTCGTGGATAACTTCAAGTCCCTCGTACCCGAGGTTGGAAGAGAACTATTAGTAAACCCGGCTACATCCTCGGGAATATGGACCCTCTTTATGGACAGTGCTTCGAACGCAAAGGGGTCTAGACTCGGCATCGTGGTGAAACCACCCACAGGTAATGTAGTTAGACAATCTATCATAACTATAAAATTAACCAACAATGAGGCCAAATATGAGGCCACGATTGCAGGTCTTATATTAGACAGAGGCTTGGAAGCGGAGGTGATCGAGGCTAAATGCAACTCCTTCCTCGTGGTGAACCAGGTTAACGGAACCTTTGAAGGTCGAGAAGAATGAATGTAAAGGTACCTGGATAGGCTACAGATAACTCTACATCGTTTCAAAGAATGGACTTTGCAACATGTATGTCACGACCCCAAATCCTAACAGGTCGTGATGGCGCCTATCATGGAACTAGGCTAGCCAACCATCACATAACTACACATTTATTTTAGTAAAGTTTCTCAAATCATTAATAACCAGCATAACAAGTATAAAAACTTCTCTAAGTCATTAAGCAAGCATAATATAACCTGACAATCTAAACAAATCCCCCAGAACTGGAGTCAACTGATCACGATCATCTAAGAATAATACTAACACTGCTAATGCCAAAATACACTGTCTTAGAAAAAAAATACTAAATACTAGATGAAGGAAGGGAAATGGAGAAGCTGCAGACGATGGACAACTACCTCGAAATCCCAAAGATGACGCCGAATGAACGAAAGTGACTACTACTCAGAACCAGTACCAGGATCTGCACACAGAGGTGCATGGAGTAATGATGAGTACGCCAACTCAGTAGTAATGAAAATAAATCAAGTCTAAAGATAAGAAACACACAACATAAAACACCAATTCACCAATAGTAAAACACAGAGTCTGAGTAAAGTGTACATTTAATACATAAGTTTGAAACCCAATTTCCATAAAATCTTTTAAAACAAGTATATTTTCCAAGGCTTCTCAGTAAAACTCCCAAAAATATCAGTATGAGAG
>ML248161.1:6232-18331 GCA_005239495.1 Nicotiana undulata
TGCAACCCGATCCCACCGGACAATTAACAATCACCACCAATTTAAATCACAAGGATCTTCATCATGAAGAACATAAGTTCATATCAACCAACGAGTTAATCACAAAGATTCTCATCATCAAGGATATTCATTCATAACAGCCAAATAACCATAAGAAATCACGGCCACAGAAATCTTTATCCAACAGTGAATCATATACAGTATTCCATCAACATAAAGCTCCGTTAGTTATCCACGTTTCCTTTCCATTATTTACTACACGGCATTTAGCACTTAGGTACATTCAACAATTGGTTTCGTTATCATTTCTTTAGTTTGGTAGTACATCCTTTCATACCGAGGTGTTCAACAGTTAACGAGCTTTGCACGTGATAGAGTAAGCACACGGAATCACCATTTTCACAACTTCACATAGCACGGTAGTATGGCAATCAGCTAAGACAATCAGAGAATAGAATCTTACATCTCAACACATTAAAACGATCAATTCCCATAATCTCAAACAAAGTATACATACCATATGCTCGAACACCAACGAGAAGATTCTACAAGGGTTAAAATTAGACATACATACCTCAAAGAGCTTTTCCTTAAGTTTATACAATTCACCAACACCTCTAGCAATAGCAATCTATAAGGAGATAGCGGAAATCGATTAATAATTAGGAAGATTACCCATGGAATAACTCTCTTAGGAATTTCATCAAACACCTAACATGTAAAGTAGACTACAAGGTTTAGAAATGGCAATCTCTTCTTTCTTCACCCAATTATTAACATGAACTACCCAAATTAGTTCTTTAGTAACACATATTACAACTTAGTCCCACATGCATGGCCTATTTCTAACCCTCACAACATATTTGAACTCTTAACCTCTTGCATGGAATTTTTGGAAGTAGAACTTACCCGGATGGAAGACAATCTATGGTTATCTTTCTTGATTCTTGAAGACTTGAGCAAGATTTGGATGATTATGAAGTTAAGCCCCTCCTTTATCTCTCAATATGCTCTCACCTCTCTCTAAAATCAGTAGAAAATGACCCCAAATGAAGCCCCTAAACCTATTTATGAAAATGGGGTCGGGTTATAAAAATAGGAAAAATAAACCTCTGTAACAGGGTATGTGATCGCATAATGGATCGCATAACATACATGCGGGCCGCAGAGTGAATCGCAGAATAGCTGCCCAAAAGTGGGCTACACTGGCCCAGTCTGCGACCAGATTTGCGATCGCAGATCAAAAATGCGGATCGCATTTTGATTCTGCGATCGCAGGTTCGACACAGGATCGCGTTTTTTCCAGACTTCGGTAATTTGACCATAAATTTGCGTAGGAATGTCCAAATGAAAAACGGTTTGAATAGTTGGAAACTAGACTCGAAGACCTTTCATTTGATAGGTTATTCATCACACAATATCTTATACATAATTAGGTATGATCCTTCAAAGTGAGTACTAGTGCAAACTCATTTGGAATTTTAGCCTAATTATGGAATTCTCCCATTTGGCCTAGCCTTAGGCTTCCCCTTGGACCTCACCTCACTTATTATATGACTCATACACTTATTAAACACATCCAATTCATTTACATCATATTTAAAGCACCTAAAATATTATAATTAGTCTACCAGGCACCTCAAAATCCTATATCGCTTAGCAAAACTTTTTTGGGGTCTTACAGGGACATTCCCTGTTGAGTGATTATTATTTATGCACGAGGGGACATTCCATGCCGAGTGACTGTGAGTCTATTCATGAGGGGACATTCTATGCCGAGTGATCTTATTATTTATCGCATGAGGGGACATCCCGTGCTGAGTTTTCATTATCTATTGCACGAGGAGACATTCTGTGCCGAGTGATGTATTTATATATTGCACGAGGGGACATTCTGTGCCAAGTGATTGTGAGGTTATGCACGAGGGGACATGTCGTGCCTTTTTGGTGATTATTTATTTGCACTGAGTAGTTAATTCCTACCTTCATCCCTACATTTCAGTTATTACCTTGTTCAGCTGTTCTAGTTATTGTTGCCCCCTTCATCCCCACCATGTCCTCCTCCGTACCTGTGTTTACTTGTTTATTTCCGTTATTATTTCATGTATATTATAGAATTTGCACAGGTATAAATTCTTGCCGGTCCTAGCCTCATCACTACTTCTCCGAAGTTAGGCTCGGCACTTACTCAGTACATAGGGTCGGTTGTACTGATGCTACACCTGCACTTCTTTATGTTGTGCAGATTGCGCAGCCGGACCCGGTGGACATTGACAGAGGGAGTATCCTTCAGTCCATTCAGGAGACATCAAGGTAGACCCATAGACATTCGTGGGCCTTGGCGTCACCTTTTTCCCTTCTCCTTCAGTTCTATCTTATTTTTATAGTTCAAAGACAGTTATATGTATTTAGTTTTCAGACCCTTGTATTTAGTAATCTCATAGACAGTTCATGAGTTAGTGACACCAGTTCTAGGTTAAATTTATTAGTTAACTTTCATATTGTTAATCACAATTGCCTTAGTTATCCTGTTCTTTTTAACTGTTAATGAGTTTATTTATTCAAAATGTTGGCTTTTCTAGCGGTTTCAACGTTAGGCTCCATCACGGCCTGAAAGTGGGATTTCGGGTCGTGAAAAGTTGGTATCAGAGCTCTAGGTTGCTTAGGTCTCACAACTCACGGACAAACTTGGTAGAGTCTGAGGGATCGGTACAGAGACGTCTGTACTTATCCCCCAGAGGCTGCAAAGTTAGGAATGACTTCGTATTTATTCTTCTCTGTCGTGCGACTTGAATTCAAAATGCTAATAGAATTTCTATTCTATTCTCTCGCAGATGGCAAGGACGCGTGCTTCCCCAGGTTCTGATCGGTAGCTTGATACTCCTGTCGCAGCTCCTACGAGGGGCCAAGGTCGAGGTCGTGCTAGAGGCCGGGGCAGGGGCAGGGCTCAGCCCCGAGCAGCAGCCCCAGTGGAGGATTCTCAGTTTGAGTTCACTGAGGAGATTCCCGCTCAAATAGTCCCAGTTGGACCAGCTCAGATCCCAGAGGGATTCATTGCCACCCCAGTGCTTCAGGACGCTCTAGTCCTCTTAGTGGGACTCATGGAGAGTGTGGCTCAGATCGTTCTTCTTCCTACTGCACCAGCCGTCTCTCAGGCTGGGGGAGGGACCCATATTCCTGCTACTCATACACCAGAGCAGTTAGATCCTCAGTTTTAGACTCCGGCACCTCAGACAGCTGGAGTAGCTCAGCCGGGTATTGTGTTACCGATAGTTGAGGGAGCAGCTATGTTAGCAGATGCTCTATGGAGATTGGATAGATTCACCAAGTTATTCCCTATTACTTTCACTGGTTCACCATCAGAGGATCCCCAGGATTATTTGGACAGTTGTTATGAGGTTTTTCGGAATATGGGCATAGTGGAGTCCAATGGAGTTGACTTCGCTACATTTCGTCTTTCTGGCACCGCCAAGACTTGGTGGAGAGATTTTTGCTTGACCAGACCAGATGGGTCTGCACCTCTGATTTGGGCTCAGTTCTCCGAGTTGTTCTTGGGGAAGTTCCTTCCAGTTACTCAGAGAGAGGATCTTCGGAGGAAGTTTGAGCGTCTCCAGCAGGGCTCTATGTCTGTCACTCAGTACTAGACCAGGTTCATTACTCTAGCCAGGCATGCTATTATGATACTCCCCACTGATCGGGAGAGGGTGAAAGAGATTTATTGAGGGTCTAGCTCAGCCCATCAAACGTCAGATGGCCAGAGAGACGGGTACTGATATCACCTTTCAGGATGCAGCCGATGTGGCCAGGCACATTGAGATGGTATTATCGCAGGGTAGTGGTCAAGGGTCTCACAAGAGACCTCGTCATTTCGGCCGATTCAGTGGTGCCTCATATGGAGGCAGAGATTCCTTTGGCAAAGGTCGTCCCCCTAGGCCTTATCAGTCAGCACTTCAGGTATCCCGGAGTGCACCTTCAACTCCCATCAGTGCACCTCCGATTCAGAGCTTTCAGGGTGGTCATTTTGGTCGACAGGGACAGTTACCGGGTCAGTACTCTCTACAGCCGAGGTCTTGCTTTACTTGCGGTGGTGTGGGGCATATTTCCAGGTTTTTCCCCTAAGGTTTTGGTGGTTCTCGGTATTAGAGTTCTCGTGCCATGGTCCCCGCATCAGGTGCACCCCCACCTCCTCATCCAGCTAGGGGTGGTGGTCTTGGTACTAGAGGTGGAGGTCATACTCATAGAGGTGGAGGACATGCCACGAGAGGTAGAGCAGCCCTCCTTTTGACTTTAGTTACGGGCTTACATGCTTCTTTCCTTCCGGCGTGAGTTCAACTCCCAATCTCAGGTCAAATGTAGAAGAGAGACTTCGTATCTCGGGAAAGGAGTAAGCAACATAAGACCGGAAGAGGTTGAGACCAGATAAGCGGCAAGAAGAGCATTTTAAATAGGAGCAGAGTCTGTCACGTGCAGCCTACTCCCTTCTCTCCCCTACTCTTATCCTTCCTTTCTTTCATAAGGCAAGGCCTTTAGACTAGCCCTCTTTTGGAAATAGATTCAATAGCACCGGAGTCGTTCAAAGAGCCCTTCTTTCTATTTTGTGTGTGTCAACTATTGATTCTATGACATCAAAGCATGCTAACAGCAGAAATGCAAGTACATACAATTGCAGTAATGTCGCATAGTTGATAAAGAACCTTGCCTTTTCTGGATCCACCTCACATCAATAACCCGACCTCTGCCACCTATAGGTAGTTTTAGACAAGTTTCTTTTGAAGTAGATACCTGAATACCAAGTATAGCTCGTAACAATCTATCTTCCGGGGCATACAACGATTCTTTCACGACCTGGGGTGTTAATATACCTACTAAAATATCACCCGTCTCTACCCAAGATCCCAGCATCACAATTCCATTTTTATCTAAATTGCGGAGTAAATGGGCTTTTAAATGCGGTATTTCATTATTTACTTTTTCAGGGCCTTGGCTTGTTACATGAGTCTGAATTTCATATTTACGTATGTGAAAAGAAGTATAAATATCTTCATATACCAAACGCTCGCTAATAAGTACTGATAAAGATCGGCGTAGTCACTCATAGGGACATATCTATCCGGATAGAGGATAATCTAGGCCGATTCATAGATAGATCTCTCTCCATATACATAGGTATCTCCGTGGATAGAGATAAATATAGGGATCCATCTAGATCTTTATTCACTATTTCCATATTGTTTCTTGATTCTGATTGATTGCCTTTTTTTTTACGACAAGTTTTAAATCTTAATGCAGGCAAGGAAACATCAGTTTTCAATTATTACTTGCTGGGTCGGAGCGTAGACGAGCGAGCAGAGCCAAGGAAATAGGGAAGCCCGTCATAGACCAGTCAAATATAAGTAGAAGAATGCTGGCCTGAGAGAAGGCGGCCTCTCTCGGGAAAGATGTCCCAATTTCTCTTCTTTTTTTGATTTCAGCTTTCTTTTTTTTTTAGGAGTCCAGAAGGCTAAAAGGTGGGGGAGAAGGAAGCTGAACCTCTAATCGACCTGGACACATAAATAATTCTCGGCGTCGAGAGAGATTTGATATTCGGTAAGTAACTCAGTGAGTGCTTTCTAAGAAGGGCTTGGAAGAAGAAAATGAAATAGGAACAACCGCGTTGGTCGTAATAGATTGACTTTCATGCTAGTTCTTGCTCCAGCATGAAAGTTCCATTTCAGGGAAGGACGACGTACGATGTGGACCAAGCTCCGACTTCCTTTTTAGCTTTGGCTCGGAAGAGGTCGGCCTTTGAGCCCGTATTGGAAGGGGATCTTAGTTTTTTTATTATAAAAGAAACCCCAAGAGTTACGTCTTATTCCTGAGGAGATGTTTGATCTCCCTAGTCTAGGGACTTCTTGTAAGGGCCCCTTATTTATGGAATGGGTAATGTGTTAAAGATATCTTAGGTACTGCAGTTGGTTTGGAATTAGACTACCTTAATATCAGACATTAAAGACAACACACAATCCAAGTCCAACATTTTTCTTGTTATTGATAGAGTGGTATTCTTCGCCCCTGTCAAATAAAGTAGAGGGGGAGAACTGGAAGAGAGAAGGAAAAAGAGCAAAAAATTGACAAGTCTAATGGGGAAAGAATGGCTGACACGTTGATTGCCTTCGATACTAGAAAACAAAACCCAAGCGGTCTAACCTAACCCCCAGGGCGGAACCCAACCGAAAGGTGCTAGATAGACTAAGTGCAAGCGAGGTAAAGAAAGCAGCTGGCCCTATGTGTAAAACCTTGCCGCGGGTCAGGCCGCAGTAGGTCGACCCAGAGATGTTCAAGGTGAAGGGGCTCCGCCCCGATGCTATACTATTCCGGCCAGGCCTGAGGCTGAGGCCTCTGACGCAGTTATCACAGGTACGGTTTCAGTTTGCAGCCGAGATGTTTCGGTGTTATTTGATCCGGGTTCTACTTTCTCTTACATGTCTTCATATTTTGCCCCTTATTTGAGCATACCCCGTGATTCCCTGAGTGCTCATGTATATGTGTCTACCCCGGTGGGTGATTCTATAGTGGTAGATCGAGTCTACCATACTTGCTTAGTAGTTATTGGTGGTATGGAGACTCGGGTTTATCTTTTGCTTCTGGATATGGTTGACATTGATGTTATATTCAGGATGGATTGGCTATCTCCCTATCATGCTATTCTGGACTGTCATGCCAAGACAGTGACCTTAGCCTTACCAGGAGTACCTCGCTTGGAGTGGAGAGGGACTCCTAGTCATTCTTCTGGTAGAGTTATTTCTTATATGAAGGCTCGGCGCATGGTCGAGAAGGGTTGTCTGGCCTATTTGGCCTACGTTCATGATTCTAGTGTCGAGGTTCCTTCTATGGAGTCTGTGCCCATGGTTCGTGAGTTTCCAGAGGTATTCCCTGCTGACCTGCCGGGTATGCCACCCGACAGGGATATTGACTTTTGTATTGAGGTAGCTCCGGGCACTCAGCCCATCTCTATTCCGCCGTATCATATGGCCCCGCCAGAGCTGAAGGAATTGAAGGAGCAGTTGCAGGATTTGTTGGATAAAGGCTTTATTAGGCCTAGTGTTTCTCCTTGGGGTGCTCCAATGTTGTTTGTTAAGAAGAAAGATGGCTCAACGAGGATGTGTATTGACTACCAGAAGCTAAATAAGGTTACTATTAAGAATAAGTATCCTTTGCCGAGGATTGATGATCTATTTGACCAGCTTCAGGGTGCTACAGTGTTTTCCAAGATAGACTTGAGATCTGGTTACCATCAGCTGAGGATTAGGGCATCTGATGTCCCTAAGACGGCCTTTCGCACTCGTTATGGGCATTATGAGTTCTTGGTGATGTCATTTGGGTTGACAAATGCCCCTGCAGCCTTTATGGAGTTGATGAACCGGGTGTTCAGGTCATATTTGGACTCATTTGTGATTGTGTTTATTGATGATATCTTGATTTACTCCCGTGTCCGAGAGGAGCATGAGAAGCACCTTCGAGTCGTCCTCCAGACTCTGGGGGATAGGCAGTTGTATGCCAAATTTTCTAAGTGTGAGTTCTGGTTGAGTTCAGTGGCATTCCTGGGCCATGTTGTGTCAGCAGAGGATATTCAGGTGGATCCCAAGAAGATTTCAGCAGTCAGAGATTGGCCTAGACCCACTTTAGCTACAGAGATTCGGAGCTTCTTGGGCTTAGCTGGTTATTATCGCCGATTTGTGGAGGGCTTTTCATCTATCACAACTTCGATGACCAGGTTGACTCAGAAGGGTGCCCAGTTCAGGTGGTCGGATGAGTATAGGCGAGCTTTCAGAAGCTCAAGAAAGCTTTGACCACGGCACCAGTGTTAGTTTTGCCTACAAGTTCATGACCGTATACCGTGTATTGTGATGCTTCACGGGTTGGGCTTGGCGCCGTGTTGATGCAGGATGGCAAGGTCATAGCATATGTTTCTCGTCAGTTGAAGGTTCATGAGAAGAATTATCTAGTTCATGACTTGGAGCTAGCAGTGATTGTTCATGCCTTGAAGATTTGGAGGCATTATTTGTATGGTGTGCCATGTGAGGTGTTCACATATCACAAGAGTTTGCAGTATTTATTCAAGTAAAAGGAGTTGAACATGAGGCAGAGGAGATGGTTAGAGTTGTTGAAGGACTATGATATTACTATTCTTTATCATCCGGGGAAGGCCAATGTGGTGGCCGATGCTTTGAGCCGGAAGTCAGCCAGTATGGGTAGTCTTGCTTATTTATCAGTCGGAGAGCGACCTCTTGCTTTGGATGTTCAAGCTTTGGCCAACCGATTTGTGAGATTGGAGGTCTCTGAGACTGGTGGTGTTTTGGCCCATACCGTGGCCCGTTCTTCATTGTATGACCGTATTCGGGCCAGGCAGTATGATGATCATCATTTATGTGTTCTTAGAGATAGGGTCAGGCACGGAGATGCCAAGCAGGTTACGGTTGATGATGAGGGAGTTCTGCGGATGCAGGGCCGTATTTGTGTACCTGATGTTGATGGTATTTGTGAGTTGATTCTCTAGGAGGCCCATAGTTCCCGGTATTCCATTCATCTGGTCGCCGCAAAGATGTACCAGGACTTGCGGCAGCATTATTGGTGGCGGAGGATAAAGAAGGATATTGTAGCTTATGTAGCTCGGTGATTGAACTGTCAGCAGGTTAAGTACGAGTACTAGAGACCCGGTGGTTTGATGCAGCAGATTCAGCTTCCCGAGTGGAAGTGGGAGCGTATCACTATGGATTTTGTAGTTGGACTCCCACGGACTCATAGGATGTTTGATGCAGTGTGGGTCATTGTGGATAGGCTGACCAATTCAGCGCATTTCATTCCTGTGTCGGTTTCATATTTAGCAGAGAAATTGGCAAAGATCTATATGAGAGAGATTGTTAGATTGCATGAGGTGCCCATATCCATTATATTAGACCGAGGTACTCAGTTTACCTCCCATTTATGGAGGGTATTTCAGCGAGAGTTGGGCACACAGATTGAGTTGAGCACAGCATTTCATCGTTAGACGGACGGACAGTCCGAGCGTACTATTCAGATTTTTGAGGATATGTTGCGGCCTTGTGTCATTGACTTTGGTGGTTCATGGGACCAGTTCTTGCCTTTAGCTGTGTTTGCCTACAACAACAACTATCAGTCGAGCATTCAGATGGCTCTGTATGAGGCGTTGTATGGTAGGCGGTGTTGGTCCCCAGTCGGATGGTTTGAGCCGGGAGAGGCTAGACTATTGGGTTCTGAGTTAGTCCAGGATGCCTTGGACAAGGTGAAGATCATTCTGGATAGACTTCGTACAGCTCAGTCCAGGCAGAAGAGTTACGCGGATCGTAGAGTTCGAGATTTGGCATTTATGATAGGAGACCGGGTATTTCTTCGGGTGTCGCCCATGAAGGGCGTGATGAGGTTTGGGAAGAAGGGCAAGTTGAGCCCTAGGTACATTGGTCCATTTGAGATTTTGGATAAGGTAGGAGAGGTGGCTTACAGACTTGCCTTGCCACCGAGTTTATCAGCCGTGCACCCGGTGTTTCATGTATCTATGCTCCGGAGGTATATTGCGGATCCATCTCATGTACTTGACTTCAGCGATGTCCAGTTGGACAAGGATTTGACTTATGAGGAGGAGCCGGTAGCCATATTGGCTCGGCAGGTTCTCCAGTTAAGATCGAAGAGTTATCCTTCGGTTCGTGTTCAGTGGAGAGGTCAGCCTGTTGAGGCAGCTACCTGGGATTTCGAGTCCGATATGCGGAGCCGATATCCCCACCTTTTCCCTGATTCAGGTACTTTTCTATGTCCATTCGAGGACGAACGTTTGTTTAAGAGGTGGAGATTGTGATGACCCAAAAGGTCATCCTGTGTAAATTTAACTAAAAATGTACTCCGAGGCCCCGAGAGCCTCCATTAATCTAACCTCGATGTGTGGGTGCAGCCCGGGCGCGTAGCCGGGAAGCCTTTATGTGAAAATCTGATAAAGAGTTGAATTTATTATAATTAATTGATTAAAGTTAATTTTGGTCAACATTTTTGGTAAACAGACTTGGACCCGCGATTGGACGGTCCCGGAGGGCCCGTAGGAAAATATGGGACTTGGGCGTATGCCCGGAATCGAATTCCGAGGTCCCAAGTCCGAGAAATGAATTTTTAAAGAAAATTATTTTCTGAAAATTATAAAGACTTTTGAAAATGAACTTTGATGTGAAACCTGTGTTACCGGTCCCGTATTATGGTTCTGGAGCCCGAAACAGGTTCAATATGGTTATTATGTGTTATCTGTGAAATTTGGTAAGAAATGGACTTGGTTTGACGTGTCTCGGATCAAAAATGGAAAAGTTGATAGTTTATGAAGTTTGAGAAAATTCCATGGATTTTGGAGTTTAATTCATTGTTTTTGATGTTATTTTGGTGGTTAAATTATTTGAATAAGTCCGTAGGATGTTTATGAGGAGGTTGTGTGTGTAATTGGTTTTGAGCCCCAAGGGCTCGGGTGAGTTTCGGGTAGGTACCGGAGTGCAAAAAGTTAGAAAAATCTTGTGTTTTAATGCACCTTCTGGTGTCTGATGTTTTATTTAAAGCGATCGTATACATAGCTCCACGATCGCATAGCTTTGTGTGAAGGGGAGGATCAGTTCTTCTATGTGATCGCATAGCACAGTCCGCGATCGCATAGGGGTATAGGAGGTCCGGTGGGGGGCTGGTCCAAGGTGATGTGCGACCGCATTCGTTTACCCGCTATCGCAGAGGTATAGGGTGGAGTTACTGTGCGATCGCATCCCCACCTTCGCGATCACAGAGCTTAGCAGGCCGTCTTCTATGCGATCGCATCTCACTCTTCACGATCGCATAGAGTAAATTCGTCCAGTTATTTTCTTAAGTCAAAAACAGAATACTACTACGGGGTTTTCACTTTTTTACCACCTTCTTCTTCTCCAAGACCCCATAGGCGATTCCCAATCTAGTTTTCCTCCATAACCACTTGGTTAAGTGATCCTAACTCTAATCCCTTCCATTTTTCCTTCATAAATCACTAAAATCTAGGTCTATAACATAAAATCAAGGTAGAATTAGGGATTTTGGGTAGAGTTAGGGTTTTGGAAATTTTAGGAATTCAATCTCGTTTCGGGGTCGGAATTCAAAACAAATTGTATATTCGGTTTCATGGGGGAATGGGTGATGTAAAGACCCGTAAAATTTCTTGCTTAAAATAATGCCCGAACGAGTCCCTGAGTTGTTTTTACTGTGGAAATTCCTAAAACATACCTAATTTGAACAAACAGTACCCCAGGGGTCAAAGAATTAAATTTTCCAGAAATTGGGTGTTATGCAACGCACTATGCAATCGCATAACGTGTATGCGGACCGCATAGTGGTCGCATACACGGGCAGATCACTGCCCAACTGAAGGACAACTATGTGGTCCAATCTGTGATCGCATTTCGGTTCTGCGGACTGCATAGCTGTCGCATTATTGCCTTTGATTTTTGGGGAGGGGTGTTATGCGACGCACTATGCGATCGCATAACGAGTATGCGGACCGTATAGTGGTCGCATACCTGGGCAGATTGTTTCCAAATTTTGGCCCACTTGGGGCCATTCTGCAGTCAGCACTGCGGACCGCATGTCAGGAATGCGATCGCATTCCTGACCGCATATTTGACACGGGCTTTTAATTTTCCAAACTTTTATACCCGACCCCAGCTTCATTTAACCCCTACCCCCTTTCATTTTAACTGGATTCTAAACAAGATAGAGAGAAGAAAAAGAGAGTTCTTGAGAGAGAAGTCCCCATCTTCCCCAAATTGATTCTTCAAACATCACTCAGGCCCGGAAATTATCAAGTAATCTTCATCTTCTTCACTCTAAGAGGTAAGTCCCCACCCCATTTCCCTTTAATTCTCACATTTTAGTTAGAATGAAGCACACATAGGTTGGTTCTTGATATTAAAAGATAAGACTTGCATGCATGTGAATAATCTTCCATGACCTAGTAAAAGGAAGCTAGTTGGAGTAATCTTTCACTAAAATGGGTTTTAGTTAAGCTAAGGAACCACATGGTGTTTGATAAAATGCTCAAATGAATTCAAGATT
>ML248161.1:18338-61978 GCA_005239495.1 Nicotiana undulata
AAACTCGACTCTAGGTATGTATGGCTAACTTTAATCTTTGTAAAATCGATTGGTGGTGTCCGAGCATACGGTACGTGTATTGGTGTGAATATGTGCAAATGGTTGTTCAAATTGTGTTGAAGCGTGAAGTGTATTCCTTGTCTGTCTTTAGTTGATCACCACACTATCATTCTATGTGAAATGATGCTAGTAGGTTCATGAATCCAAGAGTATGAATGTATATGCTAAAGGCTGTGTAACAAGTAACGAAAAGGAGTTGTGGTGTGATGTAATTGAACTAAACGGCTGTGGAAATATCGTATATGATTCACTGTTTGGTAAGGTTTATTGTGGAACGATTTTTTTTATATATATTGTGGGTTGTAAAGAAGCTATATTCCTATTGCTGAAATTTTCTGTGATTGAATTGTGAACTGTCATTGTTGATATGAGATATGATTGTCTGGTGGGATCGGGTTGCACGCTGCAACAGAAACATAAGAAATGATTGTGATTGTCAGGTGGAATCGGATTGCGCGCCGCAACAGAAGAAATAAGGGTGGAATGTTGAGAAGGGATACGGGTGGAATTGTGATTGTGATTGTGATGAAGTGAGAATTGTGGAACTTTCATTGTGTTTCTTTCTATATCTTTGTGCAGTGATTGTGTGACTTTCTGTCTGTCTCTTGCTTGTGCATTGTTGAGTTTACTTAGAGTAAAGTTTGTTCATACATACCAGTACAATTCAAATGTACTGACGTCCCTTTTGCCGATGGGGATACATTCTTGTGATGATTGTAGGTGGTTCTATAGCAGGTACTCCAGCCCACCAACAGTAGTGCCTCCTCTACGTCCCATCAGCTGTCTTGGTGATCCCCTTTCCTCTCGGGGCCCTGTGTGGTTCATGTCACCTCTTCTTCCGGATTTTTATTTTGGTATTTGTGTATGGTATAGCCGGAGCATTATTACCGGCAAGTATTATATAACTCCTTTGTACTCTTAGAGGCTCCGTAGACAGGAAATGTGGGTTATGTACATATGTATTTTGGGCAGTATAACTTGTAGACCACGTAAAGTAAACCTGTATGTTATGTATATCTTGTAAGTATTGTACCACATGTGGGTAATGACAGAAATCTAGAATTTAATTCTAGGTTGCAAGAATGTGTTTAAATTATAATTGAATAATGTACATCGGAATCACGGGGTAATACGTGGGATGGAAAAAGGAATCCAGGTCCGCTTGACTGGGGCTACCCGGTCGGGCGCCGGCCGTGTCCCTCGGTTTTGGGGCATGACAGGTGATCGGGTTTTGGTCCGAACCTCGTGTTTGGACCAAGCGAGCCCTAGGTCGAATTTTGGTATTTTTGGTAGAATGATGGGAAATGTATAATTAGGCTTTGGGATTGAATTATTGAGTCATTATTGATGTTATTAAGTCGATTATGTCTAGATACTATCGTTTCGGAGTTGGATTCGAGAGGAAAGGCGGTGATTGAGGCTTGAATTGCATTTTTGGAGCCGAGGTAACTGTTTGGCCTAACCTTAGCTTGAAGGATTAGGTATAGAGTCTTAATTGCTATGTGTATTCCATGTCCAACGTATAGGTAAGGTCACGAGTACCTATATGTTGTGGTCAAGCATGCCCGTGAGTCGAATTTGATGAGATATTTAATGTTCTTTGATATTTTCTGTGTTGTGAATTATTGGGAACCTTGGAAGTGGTACCTTGAGGTTATTTCATGACGTAGATAGTTACTGATTATACTTTCGGTTAAGGGTTTTGCTGTTGAAATTATACTTCTGAGTGAGATTGGTTGTAGCTGAGTCCCTTGCCGGGACAATAGAAATTTTGTTGATTATTTATGTACATTGAGATGTCTTATTGTTAAACTTTCATATCAATAGTTGCTTTTATATTATTTATCGCACGAGTGGAAATTCCATGCTGAGTGATTATTATTTATGCACGAGGGGACATTCCGTGCCGAGTGATTATTATTTATGCACGAAGGGACATTCTGTGTCGAGTGACTGTGAGGCTATGCACGAGGGGACATTCTGTGCCGAGTGATCTTATTATTTATCGCACGAGGGGACATGTTGTGCTGAGTTTTCATTATCTATTGCACGAGGGGACATTCCGTGCCGAGTGATGTATTTATATATTGCACGAGGGGACATTCTGTGCCGAGTGATTGTGAGGTTATGCACGAGGGGACATGTCGTGCCTTTTTGGTGAAAAAGGGTTCTGCCCCTTTTTACTGTGTTTAAATATAGTTGGGCAGGCCTTCATCGTGTTCGCGTGGGCCTGCCCGTTTTCGCGTAGGGTCCTGGCCCAATGGCCTATGCGTTCGGGTTCCTGGGCGTGCGTTCACGGAGCTTTAGCTTCCAGGCCTTCGCGTTCGCGTGCCATGGGCCGCGTTCGCACAAAGTAGACCAGGGCGGCTCCCTCAGGCCCAATTATCTCTATGCGTTCGCGAGTCCCTGCCGCGTTCACATAGAACAAAATAGTGACCCCCCAGTTTTACACTACGCGTTCGCGAGAGGTAGGGTGCAAACGCAATGCACAAAAATGTTGTGCACTAATAGTAGAAAACCAGCAACGTTTCAAGTGTAAAAAATATCCCGTGGCCTATCCGAAACTCACCCGAGCTCTCGGGGCTCTAAACAAAACATGCACGCAAGTCTAAAAATATCATACGGACTTGCTCGTGCGATCAAATCATGAAAATAACATGTAAAACTATGAATTAAACCTCCAAACTCATCATTTTTTTCAAGAACACTTAAAGTTCATTATTTCTCAACTGGATGTCCAAATCACGTCAAATAAACTCCATTTTTCACCAAATTTCACAGTTAACATTTAAATATTATAACAAATATGTACCGGGCTCTGGAACCAAATTACGGGCCCGATACCAATGGTTTCAAATATTAATTCTTTTCTTTATTTCATTAATATTTCAGGAAAATAATTTCTTTCAAAAATTGTAACTCTAGAAATCACTATTTCTCAAATTTTAACCTAAAAGCTTTTCGGTTTCATGCCCGGGCTATGCACGCAAATCGAGGTATTCAAAATTAATATTGTTATGGCTAATAAGCCTAGAACGGAGTCTAAATTCATAGAATGACCCCTTGGGTCATCACAAATTGTGAGCAGATGGCCTGAGAAAGTCAAAATGAACTGCACTGTGAAGCCAGAAACAACAGAGATAGCAGTGGTGGCGGAAGCTGCAGTCGCCTTTTGACGGTGGCATTTTTTGCTCGAGCTTTGCGGCTTTTTTTGGAGAATTTTTACCTTAATGGTTGTCTTCTCCTTTTGAGATTCATTCAATAGATTGGATCTCGGATTCTTCAGACGACATGTTTGAATGCTTGGAAGATTTTTTTATATTGAAGTTTTAGAAATATGAGATTAACAATATGATCATTTTGCTTTTTGGTTTAACTGGAGAAGATAGTGTCCATGGCGACTATTGATGGGAGGCAATAGAACCACTGGGGAAATGCGGAGAATACGATGGAATTGTTGGGGGAATTTATGTGTAAAATAAATCTTTTTTGTTTTCAAAACTTATTTTTTACTATTTGGGCCCAAATGCCACGTATCTCCCTTTTATTTGTCATTTTGCCAAGTCGTTCATGTGTGAATTACACACACCTTATTGTTTTTACCGGTTATGAGTAAATTTTTCAATATACCCACTTTATATAGTATTAAAGTGTTCAATAGGAAAAGCTCTAAGTTAAAGTGTCAAAATGGAAATTAGAGCCAAGTTTAAGGGGCCGTTGTGATGACCCAAAGGGTCATCTTATGGATTAAGAATCCATTCCAGGCTCACTAGACTTAAAAAGAATAATTTTAATTATATCGACTTGCGTGTGCAATCCGGGCATGAATCCGGAAAGCTTTTATGTGAAAATACGAGAAATAGAAATATCTAGAGTTAAAATTTGGTTTTAGTTAACTTTGGTCAACATTTTGAGTAAACGGATCCGAATCTATTTTCCAACGATCCTGAGAGGTCCGCAGTAAAATATGGGACTTGGGTGTATGCCCGGAATTGAATTTCGAGGTCCCTAGCCTTAGAAAATAATTTTTGAAGATAATTATTGTGCTGGTTTTAAAGGAAATAAAGAAATGAATCAATGTTTGAACTCATTAGTATAGGGCCCGTATATTGGTTCCGGAGCTCGGTACAAGTGTTTTATGATATTTATGTCCTATATGTGAAATTTGGTGAGAATCGAAATTGATTTGACGTGAATTGGACGTCCGGTTGAAAAGTTAGAAAATTAAAGTGTTCTTGAGGAAATCTTGAGTTTCGAGGTTAAATTTGTAGTTTTTTATATTATTTTGATGAATTGATCGCACGATCAAGTCCGTATGATAGTTTAGACTTGCGTGCATATTTGGATTGGAGCCCCGAGGGCTTGGGTGAATTTCGGATAGGTTTAGGCTATGTTGCGCTTGTTTTTTATGCTTCATCGTCGTTTCTTCAAGAATAAATGACACCACACTAAGCAAATGAGCTCCAAATTCAGTTTTTATTGAACCATTAGATCCGTATCATAATTACGGATCCATAGGAAAAAGAATCATCAAATTTGAACATCTTATGAGGAAGTTATGCCCATTTTAGTGTCGGAAAAATTTTGTCGGTGCCAGATGATGTCGCAAATGCGAACTACGGGTCGCAAATGCGACATCTGCAGCCTATTAAATGAGATTTTTGACGGTATTTTCACCCATTTTTCAATTCTCTCAAACCCTAAACCTCCGTAGATAATTTTTCAAAGATCCAAACTTCTCCAAATCATTGGTAAGTGATCTTTAACTAAATACTTTCATTCCTTAACAACTTTTAACAAGATTTCAACTTAGAATCTAGAGTTTTCATGGTAAAAGTTGGGATTTTTTGGTAGAACTCAGGAAATTCAAATTTGGGGATTTAGACCTCGAATTGAGGTCAGATTCCAAAACCAATTGCATATCCGGGCTCGGGGGAGAATGAGTAAGCGGGTTTTGGTTCGAACCTCGAGTTTAGACCAAGCGGGCCCGGAGTCGATTTTTGTAGTTTGATAAGAAAACATAGGAAATCCATAGTTCTTCAATAAAGTTGATTCCTTTAGGATATGATTGATAACGTTGAGCCAATTGTGATTAGATTCGAGCGGATTAGAAGCAAATTTTAAAGGAAAGGCAGTGCTAGAGCAGTGAAGTGCTTGTTAGATCGAGGTAAGTGTTTGGCCTAACCTTAGCTTGAGGGAATAGGTGTTATTGTCTTATTTTGCTACGTGTTAGTGTGGAGTACGACGTATAGGTGTGGTGACGAGTACCTATACGTTGGTGTCAATCATGCCCGTGAGTCTTACTGTGATTGTTGTGACTCTTGTTATGCAATGTCTATGCTTAAACTGATGATTATCCATGTTGAACAAGACTTGTGATGACTTCTTGGTAATTGACCATTGTTGAGCATTGGCTCAAGTTGAGATTTGTTTTGTGAAGTTAATTGTTGGAACTAGATTGGTTATGGTTGATTCCTTTACCGGGATGTAATTGTTTCTATTATTGATTCTCTTGCCGGGATATTATTTTTTCTACTGTTTGGGCGAGGAAAGAGAGTAAAGCACGAAGGGTGATGTCGTGCACATTCATACTTAGGCATATGGTGAGGAAGAGTGATAAAGAACGAAGGATGATGTCGTGCACATTTACATTCACATTTATATTTATGCATATGGTAAGGAAGAGTGATAAATCACGAAGGGTGATGCCGTGCACATTTACATTTACATTATTGCATATGGTGAGGAAGAGAGTAAAAGCACAAAGGGTGATGCCGTAAACATTTACATTTACATTTATATTTACATTTATGGATATGGTGAGGAAGAGAGTAAAAGCACGAAGGGTGATGTCATGCACATTTACATTTACATTTATGCATATGGTGAGGAAGAGAGTAAAAGCACAAAGGGTGATGCCGTGCACATTTACATTTACATTTATGCATATGGTGAGGAAGAGAGTAAAATCACGAAGGGTGATGTCGTACACATTTATATTTACATTTATGCATATGGTGAGGAAGAGAGTAAAAGCACGAAGGGTGATGTCGTGCACATTTACATTTACATTCACATTAATGCATATGGTGAGGAAGAGAGTAAAAGCACGAAGGGTGATGTCGTGCACATTTACATTTACATTCACATTAATTCATATGGTGGGGAAGAGAGTAAAAGCACGAAGGATGATGTCGTGCACATTTACATTTACATTCACATTGATGCATATGGTGAGGCTGAGAGTAAAAGCACGTAGGGTGATGCCATGCAAGTTTCTTTCTATTTTAATTGCTGAAATTTTTCTTGCGCACTATCTCTGTTTGTGTTATTGTTTTTCCTCGTTTATTATGTTAGTAATTCCCCATCGCATGCTTCTTTCCCATTTATTTGTTATTTTTTTTAAATTCCGTAATTGTTGTTATTCCTGCTAGCAATATTATATAATTATCCAGGTTTTATGTGGTGTCTTGTCCTAGCCTCGTCACTACTTCGCCGAGGTTAGGCTCGGCACTTACTCAGTACATGGGGTCAGTTGTATTGATATTACACTGTGCACTCTTTTGTGCAGTTCCAGGTACCGGTCAGAGTTAGAAGATTTTTGTAGTTGTCCTCGTCATTCAGAGACTCGAGGTAGATCTTCTGGCGTCCGCAGATTCTTAGAGTTTTTTTTTATTTTCAGAAAATGTTTTACTTCTTTCAAAACAGATATATAATTCTTTCAGCCCATTATTTGTAGTATTCTTAGTAGTTCGTGAATTGTGACACCAGACCCTAGTGTAGTTTTATGGTTATAGATTTTGTTCGTGGTTCGGCTTAATTATTGATTAATATTTTTAATATTCATGAAGTTATTCGTTGGAAGTTATTAGATTTGGTCTATTTTAAATTGTCTTATTTTGTTTAAGCAAATGCTCAAAGGAAAATAGTTAATCAGGGTCTAACATTGGCTTGCCTAGAAAGTATGGTGTTAGGCACCATAACGATCCCTAAGGTTGGGAATTTGGGTCGTGACAAGTTGGTATTAGAGCACTAGGTTTCTTAGGTCACACAATTCACGGACAAGCTTAATATAGTCTAAAGGATCGGTACGGAGACATCTGTTCTTATCTCTCAGAGGCTATCAAGTTAGGAACACACTCTATTTTTATTCTCTTCTACTCTATCGTGCGGTTCTTGGTATCTCCAATACTGATAGAACTCTTCTACTTTCTCGTTAATGGCGGGAATACGTGATTTTCTTCCGCGGACCGACAGATCAGGTTCTCCCCCGACACTAGTCCTAAACCACAGATGATGCCAGAAAACCTCCAATAAATAACCCCACTCATGGCACGTGAAAACTCAAGTGGAAAACAAAACTCAAGGCCTCATTGGAATCAGTGAATCTCAAAAGGGAACCACATATAACCTGAGAAACTATTTTGTGAATATAAGAGCAAGAATTCATACGGGATATTTTGTGATAGTAGTCCCTGCTTCAACCATTTCTTTTCTTTCAAAACAAGCCACAAGTCAGTACGGAAGTAAATCATGTTGGCACCAAACAAGCCACCAAGTCAGCCTATGGGCACAACCTCAATTTAAACCTTTCATTCCTTCTAAATTAGCACAATTATACCCACACTACAAGTTCAATTCTCTAAAAGAAAGCCACGAAGCTATCTATCATCAAGGAGAGGTAAAACAAAGAGAAATATCAACTAGTTATCAAGGATATCACCGCTCAAGATAAAACATACCCTGCATAATTTCAACATAACCATCCACACGAGAACCAGGTAGTGTCACATAACAGAAATATAATAAATAACATGACAAACAGGATACCAATTCACCTAAAAGAAAAACACAAACTAAGTTGTCACAAGAACACAAGAACCAAATCCAATACCAATCTACAAGAAAGTAAAGAAATAGTTACATCCCAAATCACAGTTATTCAAAGAGGCCACCTCAACCTGAAATTTAACAAATAAAGTGAAAATGATGAACGGTGCCCCCCCCCCCCCTGAATACTGCATCATGTACTCCCCTCACTGTCAGACTCTGTCACTCCCTCCTTTCTCTCTTCCTCAGACCAGGGAGCTGGAACATCATCCTCTTCCTCCGGCTCAGTCGATGGCAATGGCTCCTAAGGCTTCAACACCTTAAACACCCCCTTCATACCACATGAGAATGAAGAAATTGTCTCTCTTCTTCTCCCTTCTCTTAATCCGCGCGTGTGCACCTGCCTTATTGTTTTTCCTCGTTTATTATGTTAGTAATTCCCCATCGCATGCTTCTTTCCCATTTATTTGCTATTTCTTTTAAATTCCTTAATTGTTATTATTCCTGCTAGCAATATTATATAATTATCCAGGTTTTATGTGGTGTCTTGTCCTAGCCTCGTCACTACTTTGCCGAGGTTAGGCTCGGCACTTACTCAGTACATGGGGTCAATTATATTGATATTACACTGTGCACTCTTTTGTGCAGTTTCAGGTACCGGTCAGAGTTAGGAGATTTTTGTAGCTTTCCTCGTCATTCGGAGACTCGAGGTAGATCTGCTGGCATCCGCAGATTCTTGGAGTTTTTTCTTATTTTTAGACAATGTTTTACTTCTTTCAAAACAGATATATAATTCTTTCAGCCCATTATTTGTAGTATTTCTTAGTAGTTCATGAATTGTGACACCAAACCCTAGTGTAGTTTTATGGTTATAGATTTTGTTCGTGGTTCAGCTTAATTATTGATTATTATTATTAATATTCATGAAGTTATTCGTTGGAAGTTATTAGATTTGGTCTATTTTAAGTTGTCTTATTGTGTTTAAGCAAATACTCGAAGGAAAATAGTAAATCAGGGTCTAACATTGGCTTGCCTAGCAAGTATGGTGTTAGGCGCCATAACGATCCCTAAGGTTGGGAATTTGGGTCGTGACAAGTTGGTATCAGAGCACTAGGTTTCTTAGGTCACACAATTCACGAACAAGCTTAATATAGTCTAAAGGATCGGTACGGAGACGTCTGTTCTTATCTCTCAGAGGCTATCAAGTTAGGAACACACTATTTTTATTCTCTTCTACTCTATCGTGCGGTTCTTGGTATCTCCAATACTGATAGAACTCTTTTACTTTCTCGTAAATGGCGGGAATACGTGATTTTCTTCCGCGGACCGACAGATCAGGTTCTCCCCCGACACTAGTCCTAAACCACAGATGATGCCAGAAAACTTCCAATAAATAACCCCAATCATGGCACGTGAAAACTCAAGTGGAAAACAAAACTCAAGGCCTAATTGGAATCAGTGAATCTCAAAAGGGAACCACATATAACCTGAGAAACTATTTTGTGAATATAAGAGCAAGAATTCATACGGGATATTTTGTGATAGTAGTCCCTGCTTCAACCATTTCTTTTCTTTCAAAACAAGTCACAAGTCAGTATGGAAGTAAATCATGTTGGCACCAAACAAGCCACCAAGTCAGCCTATGGGCACAACCTCAATTTAAACCTTTCATTCCTTCTAAATTAGCACATATATACCCACACTACAAGATCAATTCTCTAAAAGAAAGCCACGAAGCTATCTATCATTAAGGAGAGGTAAAAAAAAGAGAAAAGATCAACTAGTTATCAAGGATATCACCGCTCAAGATAAAACATACCCTGCATAATTTCAACATAACCATCCACACGAGAACCAGGTAGTGTCACATAACAGAAATATAATAAATGACATGACAAACAGGATACCAATTCACCTAAAAGAAAAAACTCAAAACTAAGTTGTCACAGGAACACAAGAACAAATCCCAACACCAATCTACTAGAAAGTAAAGAAATAGTTACATCCCAAATCACAGTTATTCAAAGAGGCCACCTCAACCTGAAATTTAACAAATAAAGTGAAAATGATGAACGGTGCCTCCCTGAATACTGCATCATGTACTCCCCTCGCTGTCAGACTCTGTCACTCCCTCTTTTCTATCCTTCTCGGACCAGGGAGTTGGAACATCATCCTCTTCCTCCGTCTCAGTCGATGGCAATGGCTCCTGAGGCTTCAACACCTTAAACACCCCCTTCACACCACATGCGAATGAAGAACTTATCTCTCTTCTTCTTCCTTCTCTTTATCCGCGCGTCTGCACCTGCCAGCTTGGCATGAGAAGTACTCAAGCCACCATTTGTCGCGGCCAAATCTGTATACGTGTGAGCCCCCTATTTCTTCTGGCCGTCAAGGTATTTATTGAAATCTTTCTGTGAAACATATGCAGAGGGCCCCTCAGATGTTTCCCCCGGTCCCTGTGGAAGTCGAGATACCAGCTCGCGAACCTGTCTCATCTCCTCAGAAAGCACAATAAATGGGCCATTTGCGAAAGAGGAAAGGTTGACTAACCTGCTCAGCCTGAGGAGGAAATCCTACTTTTCTCTTCTTGCTCTTGACAGCTCCACCCTCTCCTCTCTTCTTCAAGGGGTGGATAGGCTTACCTGGCTCTACCCAGTTGTCCCCTAGATCCTCCTCCACCCCAGCCACCTGGCACAACTCAATAATAAGAGATGGGAATAAAAGTGACGTACCACCCAGGCGAAGGTACTCCTTTAGCTCACTAACGAAGATTTTGCCAACATTGAGTGGAATGTCGTCAAGGATACAAGCTACCATCAATTCTCTCACTATGGGCACATTCCAGAAGTTGGACGCTGGGGAGACCCGGCTGCACACAATAGCTAGCCATATCTTGGCTTCAGCGGTGAACTCTTGGGAGGTGATTTATTTTTTATCCAATGCCCAAGGAACATCCACACATGGGCATAGCTAGGAAGCCAACCAATCCCCTGGAAGCTTATCCTTCTCTCGGAACGGATACATGTCATGGTCAGGAAGGTGGTAGATATTGTTCACAACTTCTGCCTCGAACTGTACCATCTTTCCTCGGATCCTCATCTTCAGCTTTTTCATGTTTATGGCAGGGAGATTCGCATAGAACTCCCTAACCCATTGTTCATTTGCCCTGCAAGGCGGAGGGACGAAGCAAATCCAGCCCATAGAAACAAGCTTCCGTAAAACTCAGGCATACGTTGCTCAACTTTTACCATCTCAATTACACTCTCCGTGAGCAGCTTCTTTGTGATTAGCTCATTGTAATACCGTTCATGGCACCCTCGTGATAAGAATCGGTGTTGGTCGTAGTTTTCCTCAAGTTCCATGGGACTTCCAGGCAAGGATTCAGTGGAGTTGGAACTCATTCTTAATACGTGGGCCTGCAAAAGAAATCATTGGAATGAAAACGGAGTATAACTATGAAATATGTTGCAAAATGAATCTTAGATATCAAAAGGGTGATTGGACAATTGAAACCATACATAGAAATTTTTTTATAAATTTCAAAATATGCAAATGCTCGCTCTCTGATGTCGCATTTGCGACATATTCTTTGCAAATGTGAAGCTCTCAGTTTCCCTTCAGAAATCGCATTTGCGACCATCTCCTTGCAAAAGCGAAGTAACTCAGGATCGCAATTGCGAGCAGCCCTTCGCAATTGTGAAGTCCTCCAGAACCGTCAGAGCATGCGAACTCCCCTTCGCAAATGCGAACCCGTCGTCCCCAGCCCTAGAACAACCCCTAGCTTTTGAAATTTCTTCCATGAAATCACTTCTAAACACCCCAAAACACCCCAAATAGTCTTTACACACTAAATTATGCAATAAACATCACATACAACCACAAAAAATGCAAAGAAATTCCAAAATTCAATCCCAAAATGTTACCCCTGTTTCTAAACATCAATGACACTCAGATATTTCTCAAATTTCTAACCCATTGTTGGATTAACACTCTCAACCATCCTCACCCAGCAAATAACAACATGAAATCTGTGATTTTTAACACTTTGTGCCTAGAAAACTTGAAATTATTCAAAGCCCTAGGTTATTGAGAAAATAATTGAAAAAGAAGAAGAAGAGGAAGAAGAAAATGCAAGGATTTAGCAATTTTACCTGATTGTGCACCTAGGAGTGAGGATTTGAGAGTTGGAAGGTTGGGAAGAACCTAATCGTTTGGTTTCTTGAGTCCCAAAATAAATTTTTCAGTTTTCTACAAGTGAAAACCGTCAGACTCCTTAAAGACCAACAGTTATCGCAATGCCGACACCCAGTTCACAAATGCAAACTCCCCCAGGAAATGTCCCGTTCGCATATGTGAACTCCAATTCAAAAAAAACTTATAAAATAATAATTATAATAAAATATTTTATAATAATAATAATAATAAATAATAATAATAATAATGATAATAATAATAATAATAATAATAATAATAATAATAATAATAATAATAATAATAATAATAATAATAATAATAATAATAATAATAATAATAATAATAATAATAATAATAATAATAATAATAATAATAATAATAATAATAATAATAATAATAATAATAATAATAATAATAATAATAATAATAATAATAATAATAATAATAATAATAATAATAATAATAATAATAATAATAATAATAATAATAATAATAATAATAATAATAATAATAATAATAATAATAATAATAATAGAATTATAAGGAAATAATGAAAAGATAATCCTTACACTAGACAATTCTAATTGTTAGAACGACTAATTAATGAGAGATAATGGATTGATATCATCATGCGCCACATTTAACGACATGGCACGACCTGAATTAATTTTACCATTTGTCTCGTCGCTTGGGAAATAGATATTGGTCACCTAAATTGGAATCAAGCTTGTGACACGAACAGTGGGAATGATAGGTTGATGATCAAGCAAAACTCTAATTTCTCCACTTTGCACTTCTCGGTTTCATGTGAGAAATGTTATTTGTCCCATTATTCTTTTCAAATTGTAAATCGTGTGACTTTCGTTCCTCCTCCTCCTAATCTCTTCTTGACTCGAGTAGTTCAATTTCCATATCTCCACACAGGCCCGATGTTGAGAAATGCTTAGAATGTGACGTTGTAATCTTCCAATAACTTCAACCACCTCATTTGTCTCTGATTAATATTCTTTTTGCTAGAACAAGTACTGAAGATTGCGAGAGTCTGCAAAAAACCTCACCCGGCACACAATAGAGACAGTGCCTCCAATTCGTTAATGCATGAACAATTACTGTCAAATGTTCGAAATTCAATTCTTCCCGAAAATTCTAATGTCCTTTATTTTTCCCCTAACTAGAATCAATTTCAACCATATTTTCAATTACGCTGGTTGAATCTAAGTCCTCATTTTCTTGGTATCACAAATACTCGTGGAGCCGGTAGGCGAATGTTCAATTCTTGAAATTCACATTTCCCTCTGAGTGGAATCTTCTTGACCTTCTTTCACATTTTCAAATGATGGATATAATGAGCCTCAATAGACGATTTCTAAGCGATTATCCAATATTTTTCCAATGGGTGAATAGCATTCCCTCTTCATTATTGCAGAAGAGAGATCAGCCATTGAGACAACTACTTAGGAGTCCGAGGTGAATAAGCGGAGTAGTTAACTCCAAACCGAGTAATTTTCTATGTTCGTTCGAGGATGAACGTTTGTTTAAGAAGGGGAGATTGTGACGACCCAAAGGGTCATCTTATGGATTAAGACTCCATTCCAGGCTCATTAGCCTTAAAAAGACTAATGTTAATTACATCGACTTGCGTGCGCAGTCCGGGCCTGAATCCGTAAAGCTTTTATGTGAAAATACGAGAATAGAAATTTCTAGAGTTAAAATTTAGTTTTAGTTGACTTTGGTAAATATTTTGAGTAAACAGACCCGTATCTGTGTTATGACGATCCCAGAAGGTCCGAAGTAAAATATGGGACTTGGGCGTATGCCCGGAATTGAATTCCGAGGTCCCTGGCCTTAGAAAACAATTTTTGAAGAAAATCGTTGTGCTGGGTTTTAAAGGAAATAAAGAAATGAATCAATGTTTGAACTCGTTTATATTGGGCTCGTATCTTGTTTCCGGAGCCCGGTACAATTTTTTTTATGATATTTATGTCCTATGTGAAATTTGGTGATAATCGGAATTGATTTGACGTGATTTGGACGTCCGGTTGAAAAGTTAGAAAATTTGAGTGTTCTTGAGGAAATCTTGAGTTTCGAGGTTAAATTTGTAGTTTTAAATGTTATTTTGATGATTTTATCGCACGAGCAAGTCCTTATGATATTTTTAGACTTGCGTGCATGTTTGGTTTGGAGCCCCGAGGGCTTGGTTGAGTTTCGGATAGGTTTAGGCTATGTTGTGCTTGTTTTTTATGCTTCATCGTTGTTTCTTCAAGCATAAATGCCACCACACTAAGCAAATGAGCTCCAAATTCACTTTTTATTGAACCATTAGATCTGTATCGTAATTACGGAGCCATAGGAAAAACGAATCATCAAATTTAGACATCGTATGAGAAAGTTATGCCCATTTAAGTGTCAAAAAAAATTGTTGGTGCCCGATGTCGCAAATGCGACATCTGCAGCCTATTAAATGAGATTTTTGACGGGATTTTCACATATTTTTCAATTCTCCCAAACCCTAAACCTCCATAGACGATTTTTCAAAGACCCAAACTTCTCCAAATCATTGGTAAGTGATCTTTAACTAATTCCTTTCATTCCTTAACAACTTTTAACAAGATTTCGACTTAGAATCTAGAGTTTTCATGGTAAGAATTGAGATTTTTGGGTAGAACTTAGGAAATTCAAATTTGGGGATTTAGACCTCGAATTGGGGTCAAATTCCAAAACCAATTGCATATCCGGGCTCGGGGGATTATGGGTAAACGGGTTTTAGTCCGAACCTCGAGTTTAGACCAAGCGGGCCCGGAGTCGATTTTTGTAGTTTGATAAGAAAACATAGGAAATCCATAGTTCTTCAATAAAGTTGATTCCTTTAGGCTATGATTGATAACATTGAACCAATTGTGATTAGATTCGAGCGGATTAGAAGCAAATTCTAAAGGAAAGGAAGTGCTAGAGCAGTGAAGTGCTTGTTAGATCGAGGTAAGTGTTTGGCCTAACCTTAACTTGAGGGAATAGGTGTTGTTGTCTTATTTGCTATGTGTTAGTGTGGAGTACGATGTATAGGTGTAGTGACGAGTACCTATACGTTGGTGTCAAGCATGCCCATGAGTCCTACTGTGATTGTTGTGAGGAAGAGTGATAAAGCACGAAGGGTGATGCCGTGCACATTTACATTCACATTTACATTTATGAATATGGTAAGGAAGAGTGATAAAGAACGAAGGGTGATGCCGTAAACATTTACATTTACATTTATATTTACATTTATGCATATGGTGAGGAAGAGAGTAAAAGCACGAAGGGTGATGTTGTGCACATTTACATTTACATTTATGCATATGGTGAGGAAGAGAGTAAAAGCACGAAGGGTGATGCCGTGCACATTTACATTTACATTCACATTACTGCATATGGTGGGGATGAGAGTAAAAGCACGAAGGGTGATGCCGTGCACATTTACATTTACATTTATGCATATGGTGAGGAAGAGAGTAAAAGCACGACGGGTAATGTCCCTTCGTGCACATTTACATTTACATTTATGCATATGGTGAGGAAGAGAGTAAAAGCATGAAGGGTGATGCCGTGCACATTTACATTTACAATTATGCATATGGTGAGAAAGAGAGTAAAAGCACGAAGGGTGATGTCCTACACATTTACATTTACATTCACATTAATGCAAATGGTGAGGAAGAGAGTAAAAGCACGAAGGGTGATGCCGTGCACATTTACATTTACATTCACATTAATGCATATGGTGGGGATGAGAGTAAAAGCACGAAGGGTGATGTCGTGCACATTTACATTTTACATTCACATTGATGCATATGGTAAGGCTGAGAGTAAAAGCACGAAGGGTGATGCTGTGCAAGTTTCTTTTTATTTTAATTGCTGAAATTGTTCTTTCTCACTATCTGTGTTTGCCTTATTGTTTTTCCTTGTTTATTATGTTAGTAATTCCCCATCGCATGCTTCATTCCCATTTATTTGCTATTTCTTTTAAATTCTTTAATTGTTGTTATTCCTGCTAGAAATATTATATAATTATCCAGGTTTTATGTGGTGTCTTGTCCTAGCCTCGTCACTACTTCGCCGAGGTTAGGCTCAGCACCTACTCAATACATGGGGTCGGTTGTACTGATACTACACTCTACACTCTTTTGTGCAGTTTCAGGTATCGGTCAGAGTTAGGAGATTTTAGTAATTGTCCTCGTCATTCGGAAACTCGAGGTAGATCTGCTGGCATCCGCAGATTCTTGGAGTTTTTTCTTATTTTCAGACATTGTTTTACTTCTTTCAAAACAGATATATAATTCTTTCAGCCCATTGTTTGTAGTATTCTTAGTAGTTCGTGAATTGTGACACCAGACCCTGTGGTAGTTTTATGGTTATAGATTTTGTTTGTGGTTCAGCTTAATTATTGATTATTATTATTAATATTCATGAATTTATTCGTTGGAAGTTATTAGATTTGGTCTGTTTTAAATTGTCTTTTTGTGTTTAAGCAAATATTCAAAGGAAAATGGCTAATCAGGTTCTAACATTGGTTTGCCTATCAAGTATGGTGTTAGGCTCCATCACGATCCCTAAGGTTGGGAATTTGGGTCGTGACAGCCGTACACCTATTTGGCCAAAATTAAATGTGCAAACTTTAGGGAAGAAGTTGTGTATCAATCTGATATGGAAAAAATATATATATAGTTAAATCTTACAGAAATTTATAAATTTCTAAATATTAGAAATTCTTAGATAGTTCAAACAAGGAAAATTTCAAATTTTAATTGATTTGTAATCTTAATTATTAAAAAAAATAATTAAGACTACTTTGTTCTATGGGAACTCTATTTTAAAAGGGCAAAAAGGCGAACGACATTTCGTTATGGCCCCTCGTGCTTTTAATATATTATTTATTATAGACAATACATATAAATTATAGATATAATAATAACTGCATATGGAGTAGTAATTGGATACCAATGATCAACAATCTTAGGAACTAAATAATACGTCCCTTAAATAAAGAGGAATCCTGCATAAGAATAAGAGATATTGGCGGAACTGGAGTACGGGACTTAGGGAAATCTCCTTTGTTATTCCTAAGGAGATCACAAATCTCATAAAAACAGTTGATCTAAACCAACAAATAATAACTATACTTTGTGGACCCTAAATAATAGTGGTGTTTTCACAATAAGCTCTTGTTATAACCTTTGGGAGGAAACTGAGCCTAAGGTCATGAGCTTCAAGTGGATTTGGGAACCAAAATTCCCCAATAAAATAAAATATTTCATATAGAAATGCTATCATGATAGAATCCTGACGCGTAATTACCTGTATAAGTGTGAAATTAATGTAGACCCGACTTGTTCCGTTTGTAAAAGTTCTAACGAATTCACGTGTCACATCTTCTTGGATTGCTATGTAGTAAAATCCTTATGGGAAGCAATGGGATGGAAATCAACCGCTAATACTGAGAATACTCACTGGATAGACTTCTTAAAAAGAGCAAACATAACTATCCACAGTCAACATACAACTTGGGAGGATTTATTTCCTTAAAGTGTCTAGATTATTTGGAATAATAGGAATTTCAACAATAAAAATAACACTTCCAATTATATTAACCCCAAAAATATTATTAAGCTAGCTTTAGGGTACAAATTATTAGCCACCAATCCAACGACTTTTACAATTAAAAAAAGTTTTAGCATAAGTTGGTATCCGCCCCAAAAAAGAATGGTACAAGATAAATATTTATGAAGCATTCAACGGTACATGCTTACTAGGAGTCATAGGTGCAGTTATTCGAAACTCAAAAGAAGAATGGATCACCGACTACCACAACAAATAGAACTACAAGCTCTTCAAATAATATTGCAGGAGAACTTACTGCCAGTCGAAATTGAGACGGGGCGCAACGAACGTAATGCACATGCTTGATACAAACTACCCTACTTACGCAAATTTAATTTTACAATGACGATGGTTAATGGAGCAAGCAATGAAGCAAGGGAAGTCGTGTTGAAGCATAATTTTCATGAAGGAAACATGGTGACGCACATTTTGTCCAAGGAAGCACTTAATAAGACCAGCATAAATAATTTATGTATTTTTGTTATACCTCCAAACTATGTGGTATATGCCTACTACAAAGATCAGGGGGATTTTCTTTATGTTAGAAATATTTCTACTAGTGTTTGTTGTAAGCTAGCTACTCTAGATAATGAAAATGCCTACGAGGCATATCTGTAGCCCAATGTGGCAGTAATGAAGACAATGGTGCTCTAGCACCGGCTGTTACTTAGTTTATATATTAAAACGCCTTTTCTTTTTTTTAAAAGTATATAATATATACTATATCATTAAAAATTAAATAATAAATTAGCTATTTTTTGTGGAATTGTCAACGGACAGGGACCGAAACTTGGCCCGTTCTTAATTTTTCTATTATATAGAAGAGAGAAGAGGAAATTGACCAAGGGCATGATGGTCATTTCAAATATATTAGTGCATTGTTTGCTTGTATACTAGGCTCAAAAGTTTGGTGGACCTCACTTTCCTTCAACATTCACTATCTTCATTAAATGCACTACTTGATTGTTATTATTATTCCAATAAGTGTTTTCGACTAGAAAAATTATATTTTTGATAATTTTATAATAATGTTCACCTGATTAAAAATACTAAGATCACATACATTTATATATGACGATTCTTTTATCTCCTTAGGAAACATTATTTAATTTATTTTATTTATTAACTATTCCAGGTAAAGAATATTTCATTAAAAAGAATTAGTGCTAATGTATGTTGTTTTACATTCAAATATTATTATAACATTACAAATTGATATCATTTTATACAAAGTTCTCATTAAATTGCGATTTCAATTGGATTACTTTATAAAATTCGGAAAAACTATTTAAGAATAAAAAAAGTTTCAAGTTCCCTTTCTTATTATAGAATATTAAAAATTTGTTCAAATTGTATAATAAGTATCCCCTCTCTAAAATATAAGTTGAGAATATCTGAAGTAAAAATTAAAATAATTAATTTGTGGAATGTGTTTCTTTTAAAAACCATTATATATTAGGAAGTATGAGAAGTATCATCATACATGATCATACTTCTCCCTCTATGATCGAAGTTGAGTACATACTCTATTCAATAAGAATTCAACATTATATAAATTTCAAAATACATAAAATGCAATTAATTATTCTTAAAAAATCTCAACAAATTCTACTATTGCGATTAAAATTACATTATACCCTAAATAGTATCTCAATCATATCAAATGAAACTAGAAAAAACTTGTCATGACCCCAAATCTAAATTGGTCATGATGGCACCTATCGTAATACTAGGCTAGCCAATTTACTGAGAATAACATAAGGGATTTCCATTTAATACATAATTTATCTGATATTTCATGATAATTCCCGCTTTTTAGCATCTCAAAACAATAAAAATGGTCAAAATATCTAAACACAACCCCAACATCTGAAGTCATTCGCCATGAGCATCTAAGAAATGATACAATCGGATACTAATTCATTACTACAAACAAGTCTGGGAAGTAAAGTAAAATGACAGAGTAGGAAGGAGAAAGGGCAGGCTGCGGACGTCGAGCAGCTACCTCACAATCTCCGAACAATGCTCCAAATGGGGTAGACCAACTATCGCTCGGCCTCGGTACCTGAATTTGCACACAAGGTGCAAGGAGTAGCGTGAGTATGCCAACTCAGTAAGTAACAACCATAACTAAAGGCTTGAGTGCAGTGACGAGTATTTAACGATCATGTAAAGCCATATAATAAGAAATAGTGGAAATAATTTAAATCGAGTCAGAAATCTACATTCCGAATATTTTATAAAATCTCCAATTTTCCATTTAAAATCTCGTATAAAACATTTGTTCAGCGTTTTCATTAGAGGCTCGGTGTAAAGAAGAGTGAAAACAGTAGTTTCATAAAATAACAGCCCCTCGGGGACAGTGTCACTCACAAATAAAGCCTCTTGGGCAAGCCTCTCAGTCACTTGTGACTCTACTCTCATCAGTCAATGCCCACACTCAGCACTCTCACTCTACAGGTACCATATAATAATCGTTGCGGCGTGCAACCCGATCCATATCATAACTGATGCGGCGTGCAGCCCGATCCATAATAGTCGACTGCGCTCACTTGGGGTGTACAGACTCTGGAGGGGCTCCTACAGCCCAAGCACTATATCGCTGCGGCGTGCAGCCTGATCCAATATCTCGTTGTGGCGTGCAGCCCGATCCATATATATCTCATTGCGGCGTGCATCCCGATACATGTATATATATATATAACGTTGCGGCGTGCAGCCCGATCCATCATTATCCTCATAATCCGGCTCTCGGCCTCACTCAGTCATCATCCTCACAAGCCACTCGGGCAACTCAATACAAATCACGGGGACTCAGCCCAAAAATATCTTTCATTATTTAAAAATAGAGTGATAAACAGGATTAAGCAGTGAATAGGTATAAATCATGAATGAGATTATATTTTCTATCAAAACAGTGTGAGAACAGTAGTAAAAATACCCCTGAGGGTCCAACACGTCGGAACAAGGCCCCAAATATAGCGCACAACCCAAAATATAGTATCAATCTCTAAAATACAGAATATCATACGATTTCAAATCAAATACGCAGCTTAATAGTCTCTACGGGACGGACCAAGTCACAATCCCACACCGGTGCATGCCCACACGCTCGTCACCTAGCATGTGCGTCACCTCATTTATCAAAACAATACGAAATACCAGGATTTCATACCCTCATGTCTAGATTTATAATCGTTACTTACCTCAAACCGGATGAAAAACTACTCCGCGATGCCTTTGGCCCTCGACTCGGCCTCAACATGCCCCGAATCTATTCAAAAACAGATTCACATCATCAAAATATGCTTAAGGAACAAAGCCCACTAAAAAATAACCAATTTACATCAAAAACCCCGAAATTGGCCAAACCCGACTCCCGGGCCCACGTCTCGAATTTTGATAAAAATCACAAAACTAGAATCCTTACACTCTCACGAGTTCATACATACCAAATACATCAAAATCCGACCACAAACGACCTCTGAAATCCCTAAATCAAAGTCTCCAATTTCAAACCCTAAACCCCCAATTTTAACCACTATTTTCCATAAATTTCATGACTAATCAGTCAAATATCACCATAGAAACGAGGTTTAGGTACAAGAATCTTACCTCCACAAAATTCCCTTGGAATCCCTCTTCAAATCGCTCCCACAAGCTCCAACCCGAATGAAAAATTTATGAAATAAGACAAAAATTCGCGAAGGCAACTATTTATATGCTCTGCCCAATGAATCCTCGCCTGCGAACCAAACACCCGCACCTACGGCGCCGCACCTGCGGAAAATCCCTCGCAGGTGCGGTTTTTACTTAAAACTCAAAAGCCGCATTTGCGGCCCTCTTCACGCATTCGCAGGCTCGCAGATGCGAGCCAAACTCTGCACCTGCGCTTCCAAGATAGGCAGCCTAAATCCGCACCTACGCAAAGCTAACCGCTCATGCGGTGACCGCACATGCGGCCACCTATCCGCATATGCGGAAATCTCATAACAGCAGCACACCAGCATTCTTTAAGTGCCAAAATCAATCCGTCAACCATTCGAACTCATCCCGAGGCCCTCGGGACCTCAACCAAAAATACTTACAAGTCATATTTAAATATTCAACATTAGTCGAACCCTAAGAATGCTCAAAATAACATCAAAACACTAAATTAACCCATAATTCAAGCCTAAGGATTTCTAAACTTCCGAAATTCGCCAACGATGCCGAAACCACCCAAACCACGTCCGAATGACCCGAAAATTTGCACACACATCCAAAATGACACTATGAACCTGTTCCAACTCTCAGAATTCCATTCCGACCCCGATAGCTAATTTTCCACTGCCGACTGGAAATCGCCAAAAATCCAATTTCGCCAATCCAAGCCTAATTCTACTCCGGACCTCCGAAAAACATTTTGAACACACTCCTAAGTCCCAAATCACCTAACGAAGCTATCTGAGCGGTAGAACCCACATTCCAAGATCATTTACCCATAAGTCAATTTTCGGTTGACTTTTCCAACTATTTCACCATCTTAAGAGACTAAGTGTCTCATTTCTCTCCACAACCACTCTGAACCCGAGCCAACCAACCCAACACAGTATAAATGAGTTAAACAACACAAAATGAAGTAGAAATGGAGAAAACAAGTCTAAACTCTCGGAACGACCGATCGGGTCGTTACATTCTCCCCCACTTAAACATACGTTCGTCCTCGAACGTGCCCAGAGTTGTTCCAAAAAACCATCAAAATTGCCGTGAAACCTACCATGCACATACTCGGAGGTGATCCCACGTCACCCTATCCCATATAGGTCCAATAGCACAACATAGCTGAAATTTTGCAATCTAACCTAACCCATAAACCTTAGAACCAAATTTCCACTTCTGAAATAATTTATAAGATCAAAATTCCACATCTATAAACTGAATAAGTCTAAACACGATGTATCAAGCCATATCTGTAACCCAAGATGTAATCACATGATATACCGCATGACTTAAATACCCATAGCGATAACTCATAATCACAATAGCTGCTCAAAACAACCCAATACCGGTAAATAACCTCTTATCAAGCAAAGCCTAGTTCTAACACTTTCATATACTGCCAATGATGAAAGAAACATGCAGAAACTAGTAACCATTTGTCCAATCCGCCAGTCATGGGGTTTCCCCCTTCTCCGATAGGAACTATAGCAGATCTCTAAGCCAACTTCCAATATCATCCTTCCAACCATGTTGTAGTCAATTCTGATAGTATTCATTCTAGGTCCAATGACCTCTTCTCATCCAACACGACCACTCTGATGACATGACACATCAATACAATCCAAAGTCATAACCTGTGCAACTCGTGCACTCAATAGCAACATCCCAACGTACTCAAATCATAGAAAAGATTCACACGAGAGGACTATCCCGCCAGCTTAACAAGTACCATCACAACACCATGTTAAGGGCCTTGCACACATCGTAAAACAAAAACACACGAATCCGACACCAAGGATCATACCTCTACTTAACTCCGCTATAATGCGTGATCCCATCCAAACGCTGGTCCACATGAAATACTTCCAGCCACCTTGCTCAAAATCAATAACCATGCGCAATTCGACATCAAGTACTCAAATTGCATTTCCATAACCATGGGGAATCAGACGATACCATGCCATACGAACCCGAAAGAACATAACTAATACGTCTCAATCCCGCAATACCCAATTACTTACCTTACTCAAATCCTGCTATAAAGCCCAAATATATCCTCACCATATGTGCATATAACGAACAATCATAACTCCTCGTAACACCAAAGGGTAACTCATAGATCACTCAAGAACACGAATAAACTCAATGACAATCGAATGGTACATCCCTCAATAATAGTGATTCGAAGTCAACAATTTCTGACCCGGTGCAGAACACACACCCATACTGGGACTACCAATGGACCCTAAATCAACTTTGTTCACCCGCAACAGATAGATAACTCTCCGAAAGTTCACAATGACTGAATAATGACACATACTAACATTTGACTAGCTTTTCTCGCACTTTCATAGTCCACAACCACAAAATAACTTGTTTAATGAGAACTCTCGGTCTCGAAGTCCCTGAAGCACACGAATCACCATATTTGATCCCAACTCCACCGCTCGGATATATAACACACCTCTAATACTCATTCATTCCACGAGGGATACTCCTAAATTCTTCCGTGCCACCAAGCAAACTTGAACATCAGTCGATCCAACAAGAGAGCGTCGCAATACCAATGAAGCACCCTTAACTCAAACACATTGCCCTTTCTGAAATGTATACCCTCATCAAGCCATACCAATTAGTGATATCATCTACCTAGTCATTTGAAACTGCCCATGCTGCCTAGGAATTTATGACCTTCCTTCCAGAACTGAACTGTGACCTCACACATGCAAATCTCAACTCTACACAACATACCGCATACACCCTGCCATCCTATGATAAATATGAGAACTTCATAATCCATTTCGAGCCACAAGAAACTACGTACTCAAAAGATGGCTTGGCTCAGTATCTTTTGATCAAGCTCCCACATTGACAAGAGCGCGCGCCGAGAAGGCCAACATGAAGCACGGGGAACCCCCGCTCAAAGGGAAAGAGGAATCAGCCTCCACATGATTTTTGAAGTTCTCTAAGCACAACAAGTATCAATTACCCAGCTGCAAAACCATCAAAAGATTTCGAGCGCAATGGCACCAGGAACGGCCCCTCGAGTCTAGCGGATACTAGAGAGGTTGAACAATAACGGGTCAATAGTTGATTTCGTTGTTATGAAAATGCTCGAGGGCCTCACGGAGAGGATAGATTCAAGGTTCCCAGAGAGAGAACCGAGGCCATGCAACGAATAATATCGACCTTACATCGAGAATCGAAGAAACACCACAAGAAGCGGCACGCCCCGAATCGATCGAAGGACGGATCGAGGTCAGAGTCCTCAAGGACTAGTGAATAAAGCTAGGTTCATCAGGTGCACAGAGCCGGTGGAGGTACCCCAATTGCCCAAATACAACATTAGCATTGGCGTTTCTGACCTCGTATCGGTCATGAATGAAATCAAAGACACCAGGTGGCCAAAGCCCATACTATCAGACCCTTCGCAAAGGAACCCTAACCTGGTGTGTGAGTTTCACGGTACACACGGTCATAGAACCGAAGATTGCAGGCAGCTCCGAGAGAAGCAACCCAACTAGTTAGCAAAGGGTACCTCCAAGAATTCATCTATGGCCGAGTTGTAAATCACCTTCAGGGAAGAAAAATAGCTCGAATGAGAAAAACAGGAAAACCACAGCACATCGTCTATATGATCAATGGAGGGACCGACGTTCCTCAAGGACCCGTGATCAAGCGGACAAAGATATTTGCTACAACAGCAGGGCAAATTCGGGGCCGCATATCCGAAGGCACCCTTGCATTTAGTGAAGAGGATTTCGAGACCTTATCCCAGCCACATAACCGATGCGCTGGTGATTTCTTTTCTCTTGAATAACATTCAAATTAAACGTGTACTCGTGGATCCAAGTAGTTCGGCCAACATGATCAGGTCATAGGTGGTGGAGCAGCTCGGACTGCTCAATCAAATTGTACCTACCTAACGAGTCCTCAATGGGTTCAATATGGTCGGCGAAGCAACGAAGGGGGAGATCATCCTCCCTGTCAGCATGTCTGGTACGGTTCAAAATACCAAATTCCATGTCATTGAAGGTGACATGAGGTACAATGCATTGCTTTGGAGGCCAAGGATACACAACATGAGGGAAGTTCCGTCAACTCTCCATCAAATGATGAAATTTCCAACAAAAGACGGTATAAAGACAGTATATGGGGAGCAGCATGCAACAAGGGAGATGTTCGCGGTTCACAGCGAGGCACCGACATCCACGCCCTCCACCTCGGAGGAGCCTGAGGGCAAACAGATCCCCGAAGATGACGAGGAAGACTTCCTAGCCCCCCAAACCTTTGTTGCCCCCGAAGAATCGGACGCAACTAAATCAACATTTGAAGAACTAGAGCAGGTTGTCCTGGTCGAACATCTCCCAGACCAAAAGGTATACCTGGGAACGGAACTAACCCCCGAACTTAGGAGAAAATATATTCAATTGCTTACTAATAACATCGACTGCTTTGCTTGGTCCCATTTAGACATGACAGGGATCCCGCCGGAAATAACCACCCATCAACTAAGTGTCGATCCCAGGTTCAAACCGGTAAAGCAAAAAAGAAGACCTCAGTACGATGTAAAACATGCATTCATCAAGGACGAGGTAACAAAGCTCCTCAAAATAAGGTCTATTAGGGAGGTAAAATACCCCGAGTGGTTGTCCAATGTGGTAGTGGTCCCCAAAAGGGGAATAAGCTAAGAATGTGCGTAGATTATAAAGATTTAAATAGGTCGTGCCCCAAAGATTCATTCTTGTTTCCTAACATCGATCGCCTGATTGATTCGACGGCCGGCCACGAGATCCTAACCTTTCTCGATGCCTAATAAGGGTATAATCAAATTCAGATGAACCCCAAGGATAGGGAAAAGACTTCTTTCATCACGAAGTATGGTACGTACTGCTACAACGTGATGCCCTTCGGGCTAAAAAATGCGGGAGCCACGTACCAACGACTAGTTAATAAAATGTTTGAACATCAAATAGGAAAATCCATGGAAGTATACATTGATGATATGCTAGTTAACTCCCTGCGCGCAGAGGACCATTTGACTCATTTGCAGGAGACATTCAACATTCTCAGAAGCTACAACATGAAACTCAACCCCGAGAAGTGTGCCTTCGGGGTGGGTTCGGGCAAATATTTAGGCTTCATGGTGTCAAACAGGGGGATTGAGATCAACCTCGACAAAATCAAAGCCATCGAGGAGATCACGGTGGTAAATAACGTGAAGGTCATGCAGCGGTTGACCGGGCGGACAAAAGCTTGGGCCGATTCATATCGAGGTCATCGGATAGGAGTCATCATTTCTTCTCCCTGCTCAAAAAGAAAAATAACTTCGAATAGACCCCGGAGTTCCAACATGCCTTAGAGGAGTTAAAGCGATATCTATCAAGCCCACCTTTACTCCACACCCCAAAAGAGGATGAAACATTGTATCTATACATGGTCGTGTCCGAGGTAGCAGTAAGTGGTGTGTTGGTTCGAGAAGAACAAGGTACGCAATTCCCTGTCTACTATGTGAGTCGGACCTTGGGTGATGCCAAAACCAGGTACCCTATTCTAGAAAAATCAGATCTTGTATTAATTAGTTCATCTCGAAAGTTAAAGCCTTATTTTCAATGCCATCGCATTTGTGTTTTAACGGCGTACCCCCTTCGAAGCATATTACTTAAGCCCGAGTTATCAGGCCGACTGGCCAAATGGGCCATTGAACTCGAGGGGTATGATATCACGTATCAGGCCCGAACGTCTATTAAATCCCAAACTTTGGCGGATTTCGTGGCTGACTTTACACCCACTCTAGTGCCCGAAGTAGAGAAAGAACATCTGCTAAAAACATGCACATCTTTAGGAGTGTGGATCTTGTTCACCGACGGTGCCTCAAACGTGAAAGGGTCCGGGCTCGGCATAGTTCTAAAGCCACCTACGGGCGGCATGATTAGACAATCTATAAAAACTGCAAATTTGACTAACAACAAAGCCGAGTATGAGGCTATGATTGCAGGTCTGGAATTGGCCAAAGTCCTAGGAGCCGAAATCATCGAAGCAAAATGTGATTCCCTCTTGGTAGTGAACCAGGAAAATGGGAGCTTCGAGGTTCGAGAAGACATGATGCAAAGGTACTTAGAAACAATTCAAGTCACATTGCATCGTTTCAAAGAGTGGACCCTGACTCACATACCTCGAGAGAAAAATAGCGAGGCTGATGCCCTCGTAAATCTGGGATCATCTGTCGAAGAAGATGACATACTCCCCGGGGCCGTTGTCCAGCTATCCAAATCAGTGATCAAGGAAGGCCATGCCGAAATCAACTCCACTAGCCTGACATGGGATTGGAGAAATAAATACATCGACTATCTGGGAAGTGGGAAGTTATCCGCGGACCCAAAAGAGTCGAGGGCCCAGCGAACCAAAGCAGCTCAATTCTCACTCGGCGAAAATGGAACTTTATATAGAAGGACCTTCGACGAACCCCTGGCGGTGTGCCTGGGACCGGGTGACACAGATTACGTAATCCGAGAAATCCATGAGGGTACCTGCGAAAATCACTCTGGCACCGATTATCTAGTCTGAAAGGTGATCAGAGCAGGTTATTATTGGGACAACATGGAAAAAGACGCCAAGGAATTCGTCCCGAAATGCGACAAATGCCAAAGATTTGCACCCATGATTCACCAACCCGGTGAACACCCACATTCAGTCTTGTCGTCGTGGTCGTTCATGAAGTGGGGGACGGACATCGTCGGGCCCCTACCAACAACACCAAGTAAAGCTAGATTTATTCTATTTATGACTGACTATTTCTCAAAATGGGTGGATCAGGCCTTCGAGAAGATAAGAGAAAAAGAAATCATTAACTTCATATGGGACCATATCCTATGCCGATTTGGGATCCCCTCTGAGATAACCTGCGACAACGGAAAGCAGTTCATCGGAAGCAAAGTAACAAAGTTCCTCGAGGACCATAAGATCAAAAGGATCTTGTCAACACCCTATCACCCTAATGCAAACGGCCAGGCTAAATCTATGAACAAAACCATCATTCAAAACTTGAAAAAGAAGTTAGAAAATACGAAAGGTAAATGGAGGGAAATGCATCTCGAGGTCCTATGGGCGTATCGAACAACTCCAAAATCAAGCATATGAGAGACGTCGTTCTCTCTGGTGTATGGGTCCGAGGCCTTGATACCAGTCGAGGTTGGGGAGCCAAGTGCCATATTCTAACACGCTACCAAAAATTCAAACAATGAGGCAATGACTGCAACCCTCGAACTATTAGATGAGAAGCGAGAAGCTTCACTGGTCCGAATGGCCGCCCAAAAACAAAGAATCAAAAGATACTATAACAGAAGAACAAATCTCCGACATTTCGGAGTCGAGGACTTAGTCCTAAGGAAAGTCACCCTAAACGCTCGGAACCCCAATAAGGGAAAACTAGGCCCGATCTGGGAAGGACCGTACCGCATCCTCGGAGTAATCGGCAAAGGGTCCTGCAAACTCGGCACAATGGAAGGCGAACAACTTCCGAGCAATTAGAACATATCAGTGCTCAAATGCTATTATTGTTAAGGTAAAACCACCCTCCTATTTTTATTTATGTACTCCACACTGAACTTTTGCAGATATCCGATGGAAGTTATCGAAACACCCTCCGACCTCAAAGACCTCGGGTTTTAAAGCATACGTTGCACTCTTTCCCTCTGATCAGGTTTTACCCCCAAAAAAAAGGGGGTTTACCGACAAGGTTTTTAACGAGGCAACATCTATATGCTACCTAAGAAAAACTCAAGAAGCATTCAAGGCTTCTGTTCAATCAACCTCGAATACTAGGGGACATTACCTCGGGATATCACCTTCTCAAAGAAATCAAAGCAAGCCAAAGAGGACCTCAATAGGAAACGATGTATCGGGCCAAACGGTCAAATTAATCGTGCCCGCATAGAATAGTCGAGTCCTCGATGGAAAAAATATATATACTTGTACCAAGTAATCAGAGGAGCATCTTTTATACAAAGCTTTGCGCTTTCAAAGAATTTTTTATCACAAGAAATGGCTTCAGAGCCAGAAATTTCCCGGACACTCGGGGACTGACGTCGAAGACTCGAAGCTTTAAGACCTCAGGGTCGGAAACTTTGAGCTCATAATCCCAAGTTTACAAAGAACAACCCTAGAGCCAAAAACTTTCGATGCTTCGGGGACTATCGTTGACGGTCTCCTCATCGAGCTATCAAAGATTGAGGTCATGAGACCCCAAGTGGGCAACCTCGAGCTCGAAAGCCCTCTGTGTGGCGGCACCAAACCTGTAAGTCCTACGGGCATGACTAAATCTGTAAGTCCTACGGCCATGAACGAATCTGTAAGTCCTACGGGCATGATAAAAAATGAAAGACCTTAAAAAAGCATAAACTCGATATTAAAGTCAAGGCTATATATTCGAACTTTTAAGACTCCTCAAAATGCATACCCTCGATATAGACGTCGAGATTATCTCACTCGGGGACTGAAAGGCTATGGCCAAACACAATGACTCTGGTCAATAGGCTACGGCCAAATATGATGACTATAGTCACAAGGCTCCGACCAAATTAACGCGACTCGGGGACACCCATCCGTCACCGCATAATCACAAATACCTCGAAAATACTTCGGGAAGAACTGGTTAAATTAGTCTACCCTCGACATAAGCAAAAGATAGCTTCAATCATGTTCATTTCAGCCTCAAACAATGAAAAGGTTTCGAGAATATTCAGCCATTGGGCAGAACCTTCTGAGGTGCTCAATTATGCGACTCATAATCGAGGTTCTTATCAAACCATCGAAGATTCGGACGAACACAAAAACTTCAAAAAAGTCTTTAGCGAGGGAATTTATAGCCATACTAAAGGTCGTATCGACCCAATGCGTAAGAGCCTAGGCGCCATCTTAGAAAGCCTCAAGGCTAACTCAAAACCTAAGGGTCGATGAGATCGAGTCGAAATCCGACTTGAAGAGTGAGCCCGAAACGGTTAACTAAAATGCCTAAGGGCAAATGCATAAAAAGCCTATGGGCTGATTAGAGGTCATACCGACCTAACGTGTAAGAGCCTAAGTGCCAGCTTAAAAAGCCTCAGGGCTAATTCAAAAACCTAAGGGTCGATGAGCTCGAGTCGAAATCCGACTCGAAGACTGAGCCCTAAACGGTTAACTAAAAGAGCCTAAGGGCCGACGCGTAAGAGCCCAAGAGCCAGCATAGAAGAATTTCAAGGTCGACTCTAAGACCAAAAGGTCAAAGAACTCAAGTCAAAACTTGATTCGGGGGCTAAACCTCGAATGGTCAATTTTTGGTCGTTGTGAAATTGCTCATCAAAAACAGAAACCTAAGGGTTTGTTCTGAAGTATGGATCATGGACCAATGACGAACGAGCATTGCAATCTATTACAAAAAGCAAAGGCGATACGAGAAATGATGAAATATGAAAAGCTTCTTATATATATTGAAAGATCAAAGGAGCGTATTTACAGGACTTGTGTCTAGAACTCTTACGAAGGAGAAAACAAATATAACCCTAATCTACTACCGGGGTTGTGCCTTCAATGGATCTCTTGGGGGTTAAGCCTTCAGTAGCTCCAGCTTCGTCCCTGAGGTACTCAACGGCCTCTTCCCCCTCGGGGACTTCACCTTCATCTCCATCGTTTTCCGAGCCACTACTCGATTCACCTTCAGAAGTAATCAAGGCAGTAGCCTCCTCTTCTAGGGTCTTCACCCTCTCGATCTTAGCAGTCAGATCGATGCCACCTGCATGTATATCCTCGAGAACCTGCCTCCAAGATTTTAACCAGGCATGCTCCACAGATCGGGTCAAGCGCGATTCGGCCTCTTCGGACACCTTCCTGGCCTGAACAATTGCGGCAACAACATCCTCTTTGTACTATGACACGAGCTCTTAGGCTTCAGCTCTAGCCGTAGATAGAACAGCGGTCGACTCAGCAAGAAGATCTTTGTATTTATTACTTTCTGCCCTCGCGTCATGAAATTGATGTTCGACCAAGGCCACCTTACCCAAGAGAGTACCTCTCTCGGTGGTTATCTCACTCATGAGCCATTTGAGTTTGAGAATTTTGGCGTCTTTGGCTCGGAGCTCTTCCTTCACCAGAGCATTTTTCCTTTCAAACTACAAAAATCAGTCTGAGGGTGTCATAACGCTAAAAGTCGGGTAGATATGACGAAAAAAACATATAGAGATTATACTACCTGCTCAGCAAGGCAAGGTCTCTCTCGGGACGCCGCCTCCAAGCAAGCCTGAAGGCCACGGAGTTCCTCCTCCTTCTTGGAAAAGAGAGCTCTAAGCTCATTTGCCCCCGAGGTAACCCTCCTGCACTCACCTTTGTAGTGAGTTAACTCGGCTTGAAACTTGGCAAAGGTCTGATTATAAAGCACCTTGGCTTGAAAGCATGAAAGAAACAAAGTAAGAAAGATGAAGATCAGGGCACCGAGCAGAATTTGCGAAAGATTACTTGTTCGCAGAGCCTATAGAGCTCACTAAAAATGAATGAGGTGTTAAGATCAGGGTTTTCCTCGGCTATAGCTAACATCCCTTCCAACACATCTTTGTCCTCAGCAGACACCCCTGCATCGGGAGATTCTCTATTTCGGGCATCCTGCAACTGCTCCGAGGGTAAATCTGATCCCGAAGGAGAGTCTCTCACTTCAATGACCTTGTATGGATCGATCGAGGCCTTCTCTTGCCTCTGAGGAACCTCAGAACTAGGTTCCTCTAGCCCACTAACCGAGCGCATTTCAGCTCGGGGAACATCCTGGCCAACAGCTGGCTCGGGGACATTACTCGATACATCTTCTATGGCTTCCTCGGCCCCGAGTGGGGAAGCAACAACATCGAGCTCCAATTTAGATGCCTCCGGCTTAACAGCCATCGGCTCAGCAAGATGTGGGACGACCAGGCTTTCTCCTCCCACTGGCACTATCAAGGGATCAATTCTTTCCTCACCTCCGGTTTGAGGACCCTCAGAAACTTCGGGAGTTAAGGCCGTTGAATCAGCCTTGGATTCTTTCACTTTGGCTTTCTTTAATTTCAAAGAATCAGCCGGTGATTTCCTTCTTTTCTTCTTCTCTTTGTCAAATTTTGGGGTATCCGCTTCCTCAGGTGGTGCCTCCCTCATCACGGAGGCCTCTCCCAGACTTGCGCAAATGCGAAATATGACCATGGGGTGCAAGGATGTAACCGGTGATCTTTCTTCTTAGAAATGCAATTACGGCAGTAATTCAGGCTTACCATGGTTCTTTTATTCCCATCGAGCTCCTGATTGCGCCACACGCGCTCGAGATACGGGCAAATCAAATCTAGCTGGTTAACCCAGCCCGAGAGATCTTTAATCGCACCAGGGTACACCACAACAGCTGCATAAGCGGCAGGAGTTAGTTCGTGGAGAAATTAATCCTAAGGAAAAGGAAAATGCTTAACTAACGTATGCACTTACATTTCATGTTCCACTTTTCAGGGAATGGCACCCTTCCCGCCGAAATCAGGTCCGAGGTCCTAACTCGGACAAAACGGCTCATCCACCCTCAGTCCCTAACCTCGTTAGTGTAGGCGAAAAAGGCTCTTGAGGCCTGGCGTTGGAGTTTAATCAGGCCACCACGAAAGAGTCGGGGGCTATACATTATGACCAAGTGGTCAAGGGTAAAAGGCATGCCCTTGATCATGTTCGTGAAATATCTGGTCATGTAAACAATGCGCCAGAACGAGGATATATTTGATCAAGGGTCACTTGATATCGCTCACAGAAGTCGAGGATCACAGGGTCTATTGGGGGTGACGATGGTTCCACCAGGCCAAGGGTAAACGGATAAGTATACACACTAAGGAAGCCGGCCTCATATGTGGTTATGTCCTCTTCCCGAGAGGGGATCTTCACCAGCACCGAATTCCCCCAGTGGCAGTCTGCTTTCACCTTCTTGATGTCCGATATTAAGCTGATATATCGGGATATGGATTCGCACCATCCTGGCCTCGAGGAAGGTTTGTCGACTTTGAAATTAGAGGTTATTTCGCATGCTCCAGGGATGCATTCCTTGGGACGAGGAGGCTCTGTCGCCTTCCTCTTAGCCGAGCATGAAGAAGAGGAAGGCTTATCGCCTTGGGAGACATTGGTGGAAGTCTTCGCCATTTCCTTTTTAAAGATTTTTAAAGAGAGAAAGAAATATAGTCAGAAAAAGGACACAAGAAAGAAATAGGAAGAAGCCTTTTGAGATTTTGGAGATGCAATGACAAAAGAGGCGAAGGAAGGAGTATTTATAAAGGCCCATCGTGTACGTTGGAAGAGGTCAAAAGACATTAATTTCCGCAATCAATTCAAAGGCTTCTCATGGGGGCTGCATGGACACGACCTTTTGGGTCCTCCTCCGTCACATCAATCACTTGATATGGCATAATTGGTGCAATGATGGAAGCATTAAAGGATAATGAATTCAAATCGTTTCTTGTCTTTTCATTCCAAGAAACGCAAGGATTATCTGTATATGGTCAAAACCGGGAACGACCAATCTTGAGGTTTTAATGACATCGGGGCAAGACCCAAAGAGCAACTCCGAGACAAATTCCTCGAAGGGAGGTACCGAAGGATCGACGCACCTCGATATAAGGAGAAGTTCGGAGCCCTTCTCGGAAAGGCGCATGATTCCCAAGAACGAGTGGCTAAAGCTTACAAGCACCTGCAAAATAGTACAAGTCTGTATCGGACCATTGAATAGTTGTACCAACTCTTCTCTTTTGTAATAAACGTTTATGTACTATGTTGGGATTCCCCCTCCCCCCCTATATAAAGGGGACCCTTGTCATTTTTTGCACACATGATATTCTAACTCAAACATTCTCCATTATTGATTCCTTTGATTTATTGCTTAAATTTACTTCGTTGCATTTATTGTTCTTCATTTATTACTCATCATTGATCATAAATAGCCTCCTTCGAGGCCCATAAAACTGTTATAGCTTCATCGATCGTTCACCACTAGTCCCGAGCCTCAACCTCGAGGACTTATCTCGGCCAGCTCGGAATAGTTGTACCTGCTCATGACTGATCACGCTCAACTGTGTCTATTAAAAGACTAAGCGGGCGTTGCAAATATAATCCGGGGTATTATGCCCAGAGTCGAATCCCCCAGGGAATTAACGTATCAATTGAAGTCTTTAGAGTATCTAAATTCTCACTAGTCAACTTCCTCAAACTTGTGAATATTACTTGGTGTTGTGTTTACTACTACAGTCGAACAGAATTAATAAAACTAAGATTAACTAACAAGAAGTTGTAAACAATTGGATTAAAGGTCTAAGGTTATGGTTTCCCCCGTTGTTGATTTCCCTTATTTTATATTTCCTATAGCTTTGACTTAGTTATCTATATCAATCATGAACCCTGCAGTTATCATAAATCTCTCCCAAGTAATTATGATAATTTACTATACGCACTTTCCCAAGTCACGCTAGCAAGATTTCATTACAGTTCACTTTAGATTGCACCGGAGGTATCGGTATCCCTAATCCAACCTCTAAACCCTCGGTTATGACTCTCGCCTATACTCCGGGAGTGGTGTTATTCAAACAACTACCTAAATATGCACTCTCTCTCAAGTAGATACATACTAAATAGGAACAGCTAATTGAGGGCCCTTCAATCAACTACAACCAAAACGTAGTTGAACAAATAGAGATTAACAACCAAATCAAAACTATATTAATATATCAACGAGTTCATCCCCAACGGGTTCCACCAACAACCTTAGAACAAGGAAATTAGCTACTCATGCTTAAGAATAACAAAAACCCAAAATAATTCATAATACTCAAAAATAGAGATGAAAAGAAGAAGAATTAAAGATCTAATTGTTGATTCTCTTCTCACAATGAGTTTGACTCCTAATTGATGCTAAGAATAGCCTTCTCTTCTCTTGGGCGGATTTACCAAGCTTATATAGGGTTTTGGAAAATAAATCCCGTGTTTTGCACTTAAGTCCTCGAATATCCAGAATTTTCAGCTTTCGCCCACGGTCGCGGCTGGGGTGCGGCACAACTGCGGTCGGCTTTATTATTTCCTTAAATCACTGACTTCCACCGCGGTCGCAGTCGACTCTTTTTCAGCCAACTTTGACTCTTTTCCTTGTGCAATCCAACGGGTATTCTTTGATCGGCCTCAAACTTCCGTAATTGACTCCAAATTGCTCCAAAGTTCTCTTCTCTAGAAATATATCCTGCAAAGCACGAAAAACACTAATAAGAGCATTTTGTTAGCAATATTTACTTTTAAAACATCATAAAATGTGGTTCATTAGGGGCGAAACTATAGTCTAATTTACCTATTATCAACACCCCACACTTAAACCTTTTGCTCGTCCTCGAGCAGTTAAACCACACTTTAAGGCCTAATCCTCTTAAGCATTAACCTTTGGTGTCACACCCTGTCAGTTTACAAGTAACAACCCCAGTTGTGTAACATCTACGCCTCAAGTGGAGACTCTATATGCCATGCCACACTCTTACGTCCTCAAAGTACTCTATATAGAGGTGAAGATTTACCTTTTTTCATGAATTACATGCCCTCACATCACACAATTGAGAGAAGTTCCACAAAAGATAAGATCAAGAATAGCATGAACTTTAAAATTGAAAGAATTCACTCACTCTCAACAAAGAACATTCATATGCCTCACTGACACGCCATAAGCTTGCCCGTAGTGTAATACTCTACTAATCGAGTCTATTCAGTCTAAGATCAATGGGTCTTTATTTGGTTGTAATGTAGGCTAAGGGACGGGTAGGATACATTTGGTTATAGTGACTAACCTCCCTAAGCACTTTTAATACACTTACATCAACATTCAGCCCATTTTCATTGTTGGCCAGCACTTTCACCACACTTTTCTTCACAATTACCCCAATCTTTTCAGGTGCAACTTTCTCTTCTTCTTTTTTTCTAAGTGGTTTTCACTTTTGCATTTTATTTCCTTTTCACTTTTGCACCTTTAATCCTATTCCTTCTATTTCTCTTTTCAAACCAAACCACCACCCCACACTTTGACTTTTACACATTTTCTAACAATTCAAGTGCTCATGGGAGGTACAGGGTTCAAACAGACAAGCTATTCAAACAACTAGGTATGGTTCGTTATGTGGTTATCAAAGAACAGGCTTTAAGATCAAAGGGGTTAACTTTGGTTAATTACTTTCAGGTGGAGAAAAATTTATGTCTGGATTAACAAAGAAATGCCTATATCCTTTCTAAGACTGAGCAAACTTCTATTTCGTTTTGTACACACACAGGGAAAGTTCTAGGTATCAAATGACCACACAGAATATGATGCAACTACCTCACACACACATGGCACATAATCCAATCCAAATTGGTTAACACACTCAAATGAGTATTCAAGTCAGTTACAGTGTTCAAAATTAAGGCATTATCCAAGATTCCACAAATGAGCCTAAGCGTCACACCCTAGAGTTTGTTTTTATTTTCAAGTGTAACACAAGGGTTGCATTCTTGCCTTACACTTCTCGCCCAAGAGAGAGCTAATGACTGCAATCAAAAAAAGAAAAATCTAACTACACCCGGTTCAAGATAAACCCTTGGAAAAGAACCGTGGTCAAAAGAAAATCCAAGGAGGAATTAATACACTACCTAAAAAGAAAATAAAAAAAAAACTTTTTGGTCTTTTCTTTAGACTACTTCCCTCAAGAAGACTGTCTAAGTGGTCCATCATCAGGAAGAGTCTCCTACATTTTCGAGTTTTTTTTCTAGTTTAGTTTCGACTTAAGCCCTCAAGCGACCCGTCGAAAAGTGTCCATCTTTGGGCCAAGCCGACGAAAAGAACACACTAAACACATTATATACATTAACACAAAGAAGCAAATTCACAGATACAACAACAACAAATAAGTCCCCCACCCCACACTTAAAAATTTGGCATGTCCACATGACAATGAACAATAAAAAACACAGAGGGTTAAGGAGACTTCCCTGGAGCTCACTCGGAGTCAGAAACGGTGGATGGGTCCACATTGCAGGCCCTCCCAAGTGCTCAGAACCACGCCATGAATCTATTCTCCGATCTATCCTGGCGTTTGGACACTGAATCCAACCGGACGTGAAGGCCATCTAGCGAGATGCGCAAGTCAGCTACATCCTCCTCTAGAATGGACAGCCTAGGACCAGACCGGGACCGAGAGGGACCTGTCTCATCATGTGACCGCCGATGTGGTGCAGCAAGAGGAATGATCTCATCCTCATCATCAATCTCTATAGGTGCCGCAACATCTTTGCCCACAATGATCTTCCCAGCTCTGAACGGGGCTTTATTTTGCAATTTACCATCCCCGGGCCTGTCGGGAACATTAGCCATCCTACACAATCGCGTCACGAGGAAAGGGAAGTAAATCCCTTTTGTCAGCTCAGGCGACCTGATAAACATCTCATCGCCAATTACCCGGGCTATATCAAAGTCTATCCCATTCACAAAGTATCAGACCATCACTGCCCTAGGACCATTAACATCGGTAGTGTTGCTGGTGGGTAAGAAGTGGCTACAGATCACCGTAAACCAGCACTTAGCCTCCCAGGTGAAAGAATTAGAGTTCAGAGTGATGTTCTCCTTTACCCAAGTAGGCCTCCCTCTTAGACAGATGGGCTCTACTAGCATAGGCCAGTTGACTGGTGGAGCCTGGTAGGCCTGATAATAATCGATATCTCCGGTGAAGGACAGCATCCTATATGCCCGTCATATAGCAGCCACGGAGGCATCCATCATCGTACTCCTGACAGTAACTGACCGGAGCATATGTTCCGGGCAGTTCGCATAGAACTCCCGGACCATCATAATGTTTGCTTCCTCCGGTTCCTCAAATAATATGTCCAACTGGCGCTTTTGGATTTCATCGAACATATCTGGGTTTTCAATTTGCAAGGCGGCCCTTTCTATTGGCACCTCGTGTACCAATTTCTTATCAGACTTGGCCGCAAACCGGTCCTCAGCTTCTTTGGACTCGAATAGGGATGAATCAAAGCGACTCATCCCCTTAGTGTTTCGGCGCTTGCGGGGTTCCATGATACCTGCGATAAATGAGGGACAAAAGTTAGAGGGTGCTTAGAAAGCATGCCTATCGGGTGATTACTCAGACTTCACCACCCCGATGGTCACAACACAACCCAAACTTGCCTAATGGGGCCAATTTACAAATACTAAGTGGGCATAATTGTTAACAAAGATACAGTGTCCCCAAATTGCAACACAACGAACACATATTAGCCCCCCGTATAGAGTAATGTCTCCCATCTTTCCACACAATTGACCCACATTGTCCCCCATATAGATTAATTCTTCCCAAACCATCAACACACAGACATCAACACACAACCCCACTACACAAAAATCTACCACCATTGTTAATCAAGCCCCAACAATTACAAATCAACCCAAAGGAGGCACACCCACCATACAACAAGTAAAAAGTGGTGGGGAACTACCATTACACAGGAATATAAAAGATCTACTACAACAATAACAAACTAAAAAAACAAAAAAAAAGAGTAAAAAGTAGAAGATAAAGAGAGAAACTTACCTTAAAGAAGAGGGAGAAGACAACAATGGGGGATGAGAGAGGAGGGAGGGAGAAGAGAGGATAGGGGAAAAGAATGAGGGCGTTTGATTTCTTTGAGGGGAGAGGGAGATTTGGAGTGGGGGAGGGAATGTAGGGAATAAGGAAGAAAGTGGGGGTAATGGGTAGGGTAGGTTTTTTAAAAAAACGAAATAACAAGAAAAGAGAAAATAATTAAAAAGTTGCAGAAAACGTACCTGGACAGGCATTGGCCCACCGCGGTCGTGTCGCGGTCGACCGCGGTCGTGGGGAGGTTTAAAGGGCATGTTTCACCGCGGTCAGGCCGTGGTTCACCGCGGTCGCGGTGAGATTCAGAGGGGTCATTTTACCGCGGTCGCGGTGAGATTCAGAGGAGTCAGTTTACCGCAGTCGCGGTGAGATTCTGAGGGGTCATTTTACCGCGGTTCGCTGCGGTCGCGGTGAGATTCAGAGGGGTCATTTTACAGCGGTCGTGGTGATATTTTGAGGGGTCATTTTACCGCGGTTCGCCGCGGCTGCGGTGGCGGACGTACGAGAAATATTTGGCCTGGTTTCGAAGGGTACTTTGTTTTAACTTTGTTTTCACCTTACCAGAGTTGTTGTATGCCTCAGGCTTTTGCTCAACACCTCCAAGCTTGTCCTGCATACTCAAAGAAACTTTTCAGACTTAACTACATCAATTTCTACATCATAAAAAGATAAAACACTACCATCATGGGTTGCCTCCCACGCAGCGCTTGATTTAACGTGGCGGCACGACGCAGACTGAGCGCATTTAAGGCTTGCTCAACCTCTGTGTTTCAAAGAGATGCACCACAGACAATTCTTTAGTTTCATCCATTCCTACATACAGTTTGAGTCGTTGTCCATTAACCTTCAAGGCTCTGGATCCATCTTCGGTTGCTATCTCTACAGCCCCAGAGGGGAACACTTCGACCACTTTAAATGGCCCGGACCATCGGGACTTAAGCTTACCAGGAAATAGTCTCAACCTTGAATTATACAGTAACACCTTGTCTCCGGGTTTGAAATTTCTGTCCACAATGTGCTTGTCATGCAGCCTCTTAATTCTCTCCTTGTATAGCCTCGTTCTCTCAAATGCTTGATATCGGAATTCCTCCAACTCATGCAGCTCTGTAAGTCGATTTTCCCCAGCAGCATCAAGGTCCATGTTTAATTGCTTTAGTGCCCACCAAGCTCGATGTTCTAGCTCCACAGGCAGGTGACAGGCCTTCCCAAATACCAACATGTATGGTGACATACCAATTGGTGTTTTGAATGCAGTCCTATAGGCCCAAAGTGCATCGTCAAGCTTTTTCGCCCAATCAGTTCTTATGGCGTTTACAGTTTTAGTTAGCACACTCTTGATCTCATAGTTTGAGACCTCTACCTACCCGCTTGTTTGAGGGTGATACGGGATTGCCACCTTGTGTCGCACATCATACTTAGCCAACAGCTTCTCAAAGACACGATTGCAAAAGTGCGTGCCCCCGTCACTAATGATGGCTCTTGGAATCCCGAACCGGGTGAATATATTCTACTTCGAGAACCCCACCACCACTCTTGCATCATTGGTGGGGAACGTTGTGGCTTCCACCCATTTAGACATGTAATCTACAGCAACAAGTATGTACTTATTTCCATAGGAACTGACGAAGGGTCCAATGAAATCAATCCCCCATACATCAAACACCTCAACTTCTTGAATTAGGTTCATTGGCATCTCATGTCGACGGGATATGTTTCCCGTTATTTGACACTCGTTACAGCCCTTTCACCCATTGGTGAGCATCCTTGAAAATAGTTGGCCAGTAGAAATTGGCCTCTAACACCTTTGTTGTTGTCCGAACTCCTCCAAAATGTCCTCCATATGGTGACGCGTGACAGACCTGCAAAACAGAAAATTGTTCTATATCAGGGATGCATCTCCGGATCATGTTATCAATGCATATTCTAAACAAATGAGGTTCGTCCCAATAGTAATTGCGGCAGTCACAATAGAATCGTTTCTTTTGAACAGAGGAGAGTTCATAAGGTTCAATGCCACTGGACATGTAGTTTGCAATATCTACATATCATGGCACATCTTCCACACTTGTGGCTAGCAGCTGCTCATCTGGAAAGGGTTCCAGAATATCCTCAGACTCAATCACGTTTTCAGCACATTCAAGGCGTGACAAATGGTCAACGACTTGGTTCTCCGTGCCCTTGCGGTCACGAATCTCCAAGTCAAACTCTTGAAGAAGCAACACCCAACGAATTAGGCGCAGCTTAGACTCTTTCTTATCAACTAAGTATCGAATGGTTGCATGATCAGTGTACACGATCACCTTCAACCCGATCAAGTAAGACCTTAACTTGTCAAAGGCGAACACGACAACCAACATTTCTTTTTCAGTTACCGTGTAATTCAGCTGAGCCTCACTCAACGTCCTACTTGCGTAGTAAATTGGGTGCATTACCTTATCTTTGCGCTGACCCAACACGGCTCCCACAGCGTAGTCACTAGCATCACACATGAGTTCAAACAGTTTCTCCCAGTCGGGGGCAACTATAATTGGTGTTGTGACTAATAGCTTCTTCAGTTCCTCAAAAGCCACCCTGCAATCATCAGAAAATATAAATGGGTTATCTTTTTCGAGCAATTACAGAGGGATTTGGCAATCTTGTTGAAACCCAATTTTTCCTCAAATTATTTTCAAACTTGCATTCAAAATTACTCTTTGCAATAATGAGTATTTTTCCATATTTTTATTAAAATTATCTCCCTGTTTATTTAATATTTCATATCTAAATAATTCATAAATTATGCTCTAAATAATTTCAAAAATATTTCCTAGCTCATTATGTTATTTATAATCATTTTCTATCTATTAAAATCCAATTATTTCAAAAATTAGTCAATTGGGTCTTATTTAATTTCAATTACAACAATTTTGCAGTTATGGCCCAATTGGACATTTTGTATTATTTTAATTCGGAACTTATGCATTTCTTACACTTAATATTGGTTAATTACTGTAATTTTTCCTATTTAAAGTTAATTTCATCTTTTCATAATTATTAGATATTTTAAATAATTAATTATCTATTTTATTGGATATTTAACATCTAGCCCTACTTTATTTAAATGTTAGCCACATTTTAAAACCCAATTACCCAACCCATCAGACCCCTAAACTACCTAGCCCAAATCATTTCTTCACCCAACCCCCACTCGATCTGAGTCGTTGATCAAATGAGATCAACGGCCCAGATATTTCCTTACCTTAATTAATCCAAAAGACCCCCCCNTCGACCAGCCTCTCCCCTTTCGACCACCAGCCGCCTTGACGCCTCATCTCTCCGGTTCTCTTCGTCTCTGAGACCTTTAAAAGGGTTTCGACCATGCCATACCACCACCGAAGCTCTGCCTGGGTTGTCTCCAGCCTATCTCTGGCGAGGTTTGACTCGATGGTGCCCTAACCACCATTATTCCTAAGTTTCACGTCCAGGTTCTCTTACAGTTATATGGTTTCTTATGAAACCCTAATCTCGACCTAAATCTCTTAAATCTCTATATTTTTAACGAATTCAACTCATTCTTTTATATTTTGTACTATTCTCGACTCGATCTTCACGATTCTTTAAGTTTTTAAACGTTTTTGTCCCTTTTGAAACTAGGGTTTTACAAACCCCTTTCAAAAATCTTTACTTCTGTTATAATGTTATTCTATGCTTCCCTCTGTTATTCAACGATTGATTCAAAGCTTCTCTTATCTTAACTTCTTTTACTGAAAACCCTAATTTTGCAGTCTTAATCCTGGATTCTGAGTTCGTCTTTGATTACATGTTCGATTATCATGCATATGTGCTTGTTTATCATAAACATTACGTGCTCTATGTGAATCCCTGCTTTATACCCTGTGTTGTTTGTTAAATTTTCCCATTTCTGCCTATTGTGAATTTCATTCCGTGTGCTCTCATAAATTTGTGCTAATTCTCTCCTAAATCAGTATTATTATCCCTAATTGAGTCCTTGAATTCTTGTGATTGATTCTTAATTGATCTCGCATGAGATTTTCTACTGATTTTAACTTTGTAAAATATTTTCTAACCTTATTATGTGGTCAATCAGACTATTAACTAGCTTTAGGCACTTTCCTTGATTAAAATGTGTTGAACCTAGTCATTATTGCATATTCTATGCTATTCTACTTCCTTATTTGATCATGTTATGCCTTATGATTTCTTTCCTTATTTAAGTGACTGCTTATTACCGTTTGAACTAGGACTCCCTAATTAAAAGGAGTCCAATTCTGTGATTGATTCTGATTGAATATTCTTTCCATACTTGTGTTGAACTAGTACTCCTTACCTTATTTGTTTTACTCGTTTTCAGTACTATAAATACCTCCATTCTCTTTTGCATTATGGACACTGATACATTGCATATCACGAACACACACAGTAATAAACACTATTCTACATTCTCTCTTTCTCTCTTTGCTCTATTGTTGTTCCCTGCTCTTGTCTATTATTAGCTAGCTGTAAGCCAAAGCTACTATTGTGTTATCACTTTGCTCTTGCATTCTGTTGTGCTCTCTTATCACTGGTATGTCC
>ML248166.1:0-44790 GCA_005239495.1 Nicotiana undulata
AGGACTCTACTGAGTTTGCCCGTGACTTGTGAGACTATGTGAACCTAAGTTCTCTGATACCAAGCTGTCACGACCCAAAACCCGGTTCAGATCGTGATGGAACCTAACGGTGAGGTTAGGCAAGCCAACATATGAATCCTTAGGAGATACTACCCCAGAACTCGATATTCTAGTTATTTACAATTTATAACAAATATAATGCGGAATATAACAGCGATATGAGATCAGGCCGTAGATACCAGCTGAACCACAGCTAGGCCAAAAATATAAAACCCCGAAAACCCAATCATAACTACAACAAGTGTGTGCCAAGACTAGTGTCACAGTGTCAACGGGCGGCTACATAGATACAACAACTGAAATATATATATACAAAAATACAAGCCGCAGTCTGGAACAAAAGACTGAGCAAAATGAAACTAGAAGGCTCCAGAGGTGCTGTCAGGATGACGCCAAGAAGACAGCTCACCGTATGGGGCGACACCGCGATCAATATCTACCAGCAGACGGATGACCAGACGGACCAGCCTCAACACCTGCACAATCAAGTGCAGAAAAGAAAAGAAAGTGCAGCATGAGTACATATAAACAAATATGTACCCAGTGAGTATCCCGTCTAAACTCGTAAAGAGTAGTGACGAGAGGTAGAATATATACTCACTAAGGTCCAGTACATAATAAAATAAGATTCATGCCGAGCAATAAATCGTGTGAGAGAATACATCAAGTATAAAGACATGTAATCAACAAACAGGTAACAGGTCCCAAACATAACCTTTCTTTCTAAGCTGATCATATATATATCACTTGTTTTCTTTCTCATTATCTGAATTACCTTATATTGTTATCTCAATTATTCACTTTCCAGTACTCAGTATCGTTTCTCAACTCACCATCGCACGATCCCAACTCAATGCAAATGCTTATGTATATATATATATATATAACCGACACGGACAAGACTATCGGCCGAAGTCATAAGGGTGGGTCATAAGGACTGACTCGGTCATAAAGCTCCACACGCTCGCGAATCATACCTGCGACTCGTGCGCTGACTCGATAAAGTAAACCTCCACGCTCGCGAATCATACCTGCGACTCGTGGGCCAATATCTCTCCCCGCTCGCGAATCATACCTGCGACTCGGGGGCAAATGACATAAATATATATACTCTCCCGATCACGAATCATACCTGTGACTCGGGGCCAATGATGTAAAGTAAAACCCTCCCCGATCACGAATCATACCTGTGACTCGGGGGCCGATAAAAATAGTAGTATAATTCTTCCCTGATCACGAATCAAACCTGTGACTCAGGGGCTGGTAAAATAAGTCTGATTTCTCCCTGATCACGAATCAAACCTGTGACTCAGGGGCTGATGAAAATAAGTGTAATTCCTCCCTGATCACGAATCAAACCTGTGACTCAGGGGCCAGTAATGAAAATATAAGTTCTCCCCGATCACGAATCATACCTGTGACTCGGGGGCCATGAATGCATGAATGCATATATATGTGTATATGTAGACACCATGGTACCGACTCATCAATGCTCAACGGGATCGGATATTCGCATCTCTCTTGATAGTCAAAGTTAGGATTTTATATTATATTATCCTCTTTTCTCATAATATCTCCATTGTGGAATAATTCAAGTACAGGAAGAATTTACAACCACCTCGTTTCGCTCAATAGCTCAGGATTTAGATTTATCTCATTTACTCCGTTCTCTTTATCAGTTACATCAGAAGTAACACAATTAATCAATAGATGAAATTCATAATTCTTATCTGGATAATATGTACATTTAATTCAAATCTATCATAGCTCCATTTCATCATACCGGCAAAAAACTTGTACAAAGCATCAGATAATATCAAACAAACAGCTAGAACATGCTCGTGGGTCCTACGGCTACCCAACATATAGTATAGATGCCACGTACGGACTCTCATCATGTGGTATGTATGCAGCCCCCTCAACAATCACAAATAGAAACAAGGAGCCTAGGGAACATTTCCCCCTTACAAAGTTTGGAAAGGAGACTCACCTGGACAAGTACTCCTCCGGTCAACGGACCAATCAACAAGACGCACGAATCCTCCGAATTACCTTCGATGGCTCGCAACTAGCCAAAAACACATAATTATATCAATTTAGGAGGAATCGAGGAGGATTTATCAAAGATTTCCCTTAAAACACATTCTTGACGTACTTGGAATATTCAACTCCGAGCCTCGGCGTCCGGAAAATTACGATTCTTGAAGAAATGCGCTATACGTCGCCTAAGGATCAAGATTAACTCAATTAATCATCCTATAATGGCCCAAAAATCAGAAATTCAATTTTTCTCAAAACCCTCTATTTTATTTCCCTTAAAACACATTCTTACCTGAGTTTTGGAAGTGTAAATTCCTCAAGAATCGAAGTTATAAACATGCGGGAAGCCAAAGAATTACTTACCTGAGTAAATGACTCGCCACAACTGATCTGGAGCTCCTAGGGGTCTCAACAATGGAGGAAAATCGAGTTTGGGAAGAAAAATAATGAAATGGGGCTTTTCTAGAACTGACCAGCAGTTTTTGCCCCTGCGGCCCTTGGTTCGCAAGTGCGGACTCGCACCTGCGGAAAAAGGGTCGCGCCTGCGATTTGGCCTGGGCCCTGGGGAGGTCGCGCCTGCGGACCCTGATCCGCTACTGCGGAAGGAAGGTCGCTCCTTCGAGAAAGGCCGCTCCTGCGATGGATTGGCCGCTGGTACGAGCCTCGCGCCTACGGCTCATGGACAGCAGGGGCGGTCACACCAGAAAATTCCCACCAGCTATGAAATTGCTGGTTTTTTTACCCCACTTGGGGTCCAGGAGACCCCTAGGCCCACCCGAGCCCTCGACAAATTACACCAACCAATCCCAAATCATATGATGGACTCGCTCGATCTCCCAGAACACTAAAAACATTGTCCAAACTACATATCACTCTCCAAAACCCCTTAGTTCGAAACTTAAGATTTCAAGAAAATTCAAATGGCTCACCAATACGCCGAACGAGTCTATACTGCTCGGAATGACCCCAAATTTTACGGACAAGTCATAAATGACTATACAGAACTATTTCCAGTTCCGGAATTCCATTCGGACCATGGTATCATGAGGTCCAATTCCAGGCTAAATTTTAAATCTTATGAAATCCTGAATTCCAATTCAGGTGCCGAAATACTCCCGTGTCATCAAAAACCCGAGGCGACCATACGCTCGAGTCCGAAATCATCATCCGGAGCTGCTGGAGCTGTCAGCACTCGATTCCGAGGTCGTTTGCTCAAAATGCTGCTCGGAACCAAAATTAGCCAAATAGGCTAGCCTTCAGGAACCAAGTGTTCCTGAACTGGCCAACACACTTCTGAATCTCGAATTACCTGCCCACACAAGACATAAGGCACGATTAGCCGCTATGGGAAGAGACATTTACGGGAACGGAGTCCCAACACACAAAACGACCGGCTGGGTCGTTACACCCCATTACCCAAAAGGACATCGTTTCGTCGCCTGTTAACCCCTTGATCCAACGGCTCGCAACTAACGACCCAACCCCTATATAATTGTACTAACAAGACCCCCTACCCTCAGAACTCACCCCCCCATTCTCCCATCTATCCCAAACCCCAAACCCTAGCCGCCCTAACTTCCCCCATCAGCTCTGCGGTATTCCGCCGCCGGAAATCGCCTACCGGCGGTGGACCACCTTCAAATCAAACCAAACTCACCCTAAACTATCTCCTCATTTCCCTCAACCCCAATATCTCCCTAATTTCCCCTAAAAACCTCCCAAATCCCATTAGTTTTAGATCGAAAAATCTAAAAATCCCAAAACCTAGCTCCTGGACGATTTAGAGTGAACCCGTGGCTCAAACCTACGTGAGTCAGTTGATCTTTACAATAGCAATTGATTCATATGGGTTTGACTCATTTTCAAACCCACCAGAGTCCGGCCAAGTTCCGGCCAAAAGCCAACCATCTCCGGCCAAGTTTCTCTGATTAAACTGGTACCTCTTTTGACCCTATTTTGCTTGTTATTCTGAAAATAGTCACCTAGGTATAATTTCTGGTCTTACTGTTGTCTGAATTGTTTAGGTTTTCATAGTTTTCTGTGGTCTTGGTTTTTCGTGTTACTGTGCTTGAACTCCCAATTTTGTCGATTTTGAATTAACAGTTTAGGTTTGCATGTTTATCTTTTCTTTAGCTTGTTTCTTAGATTTAGATACTGCCTTTTGTTTCTTTGGTTATTTTTAGAATAGTCATTTCATGCCTGATTCTGATAATTGTTCAAGTCTAATTAATCATGAAAACTAGGACTATTGGAATCATTCTGATTTTGGAAAAAATTACTTAATCCTAGTTACTAATTTCTGTTAGCTAATTAGCTCTAATTGTAGGCTAGTTGTGCATACTTAGGGCTGTTCAAACTATTTCTGAATTGATATAACATCCTAGATAGGTTTTATGTTCAATTCAGTCTTTAATAGTAACTAATAAGCCTAGTTTCCTAATTAGATCAAATTAGTCAATTTAGTAACCTCTTAGCTAATTAATATAGGCTGTTTTGAGTTACCTGGTTCTAGGAACTCAATAATGGCCAATTCTTGGCAAAGGAGGCCAAATTGGTTAGGCCCAAATTAGTCAGCTGATGGCCCAAAGCCCTGAATAATAAGGGGTAATTACAATGGTGTTTTACGGTATTTTAGGAATTTCAATTAAAGAATCTTAGCTGTAACAACCTAAGAAACTTCTAGAATGAAGATAAAAGACAAAAAATAAAATAAGAAAGATATTAAATCAGAATTTCTGGGTAAACAGTAAAATATCGGAAGTAAAAAGGGTGTAAAAATAGAAGAAGTTTCTAGAAAATGTACAGCTGTCCTAGCCGTTACAAAAAGATGCTGAAAATAGGATAATGAGGACAGTTGTACCAGAGTTGTAAAAAACTATACTATTTTCAGATTTAAGATAAAGATATTTGTTGAGGTTCCGCGTAGCGATGGTGTTACGTGAGCACGATGGCTCTTGAGATTCAGATCATATATCGCACCTCAGTTGTGCTTGAGTTTTGTAGCGTATGGCTCTATCTGTCTCCCCTGGATGGTATTATGCACGTAGCGTGCTTGTGACTGATATTCGATATTTTGTGGAAATGAGCGATTTAGCTCGGCAAGTATCTCCTTATGTGGATTTTATGTGTGGATCGGGTGGAACGCCGCCACGATTATGTTATTTGGATCGGGAGGCACACCGCCACAGGCATGTTATTTTGATCGGGTTGCACGCCGCAACAGTGTGATGTTAAGTACGGTTCCCTACATCTATTTTCTTGTGTTTTGCTTCCTATTTTCTGAGGAAAGTTCATATTAGTTGTGTGAGTTGAGTAGTTCCTTCCAGAGTTCGTTTTTCTTATGTATCACGTTCGAGTTGTGTCCTATTGGCACAGTGTGGCATCATATGAGACTTTTGGTCATGTTTGGGATAACTTGTTGCCTGAGGGGTTCATACTAGGTGAGACGAGATTATTAGATCAGGGATCAGTGCGATAAGATTATGTGAAGTATATTAAAGAACAAATACCATTATTTGGTTCATAGAGAGGTGATGATTCTAGTTAAGAGGGGAGATTTAATGATTTATTGACTCGACAGTTGGTTATGGATTTTTACGCACATCTCCCGACATGGTGGCATTGTAAGAGTTGGAACAAGACTTATATATGTCATGAGCGGCATTGTGAGCATCATATTTGGGGAAGGTCGGTTATTATGGTCAGAGAATGTTATTTGGGTCCTGTGAATGATATGGTGCATGGTAAGAATCCAGCAAGGTATGCAGTCATGTTCTGATGCGTCGTGTGGTGATTGATACGGTGTTTGTATATGGGAAGCAGGCCTGGCTGAGAGTTTTGATGTTGGCATTAGGCTCTAAGGCTCATTTGCCTAAATAAAAGAGGATATCTTCAGAGTTGTTCGAGCAAATGTACTCACTGGGTTGTGGTAGCACGGGCAGGTACACGAGGTGTTAATCTTTGATTTTGGGAAACTCCGGAGCAGTTTTTGGCACGTTCGAGGACGAACGTATGTTTAAGTGGGATATAATGTAACGACCTGACCGGTCATTTTGATCTCTAGCGCGTCGTTCAGCAGTTTGAGGACATGAGCAACTTCATTTCAGGTATTATGACTTGTAGGCGTGGTCGGAATTGAATTTCGGGAAGTTCGGAGCACATTTGGAAAGAACATTCTCATTTCGGAAGCCTTAAGTCTGAAGAATTGAGTAAGATTGGGTTTTTGAGTAAACGACCTCAAAATCATGATTTGAAGGTACCAGCAGGTTCGTATAATGATTTCGGACTTGGGCGTATGTCTGGATTGGGTTTTGGATGACCCGAGAGCATTTCAGCGTCTATTGTGGAAGTTGGCATTTTGGCAGAATTTCATAAATTTGGGTTTAGGTGTATTTCAATGTTATCGATGTCTGTTTGGTATTCCGAGTTGGGAATAGCTCTGTACGGTGATTTTGGTATTGGGAGCGTGTTTGGAAGTGGAATTGGAGGTCCGTAGGTCATTTCGGGGTCAATAGAAGATTTTTAGAAAGTTTGATCGAGAGTTTGACAATTTGATATCGGGGTCAGATTCCAATTCCGGAAGTTGGAGTAGGTCCGTAATATCATGTGACTTGGGTGCAAAACTTGAGGCCAATCGGACGTGATTTGATAAGTTTCGGCATCGAATGTAGAAGTTCCAAGTTCTAAAGTTCATTAAGCTTGAATTGGGGTGCGATTTATGATTTCGATGTTGTTTGATGTGATTTGAGGCCTCGAGCGAGTTCGTATCATATTTTGGGACATTTTGGTATAATTGGTTATGGTCCCGAGGGCCTTGGGTAGATTTCAGAAGGTTAACAGAATGGATTTCGGACAAAGAAAGCTGCTGAAATTTTCTGTTGCAGAAGTTGTTTACCATAAAATTTCTGATGCGTGGAGTCGATTTTGGAATCTTATATCTTGAAATCTAAAATGAATTTGAAACTTTTCAACACATGACAGTTGTAGACCTTTCATTCTAGTTTCCATAAAGATAAACCATTCATCATTTGGATATTCGTACAGAAAGTTATGATCGACTGAATGAAAGCTGGGAAAGCTGTTTTTGCAATTTTCCCAGAAATTTCTGATGCAAGGAGCCTACTTTGGAAGCTTATATCTCAAAATCTATAAAGAGTCTGAAAATGTGCAAAATCTAACCCTTTGGTTCTAGTTTCCAGAAAGTTACACCATTCATCATTTAGACATTTGTACAAAAGGTTATGATCGATTGAATAGGGCCTGGTAAAGCTATTTCTAGTGGACTTTTAGTGACGGATGGGCAGAAACTTAAGCACCAAAAATGCTCATTTCCTTCATTTCGTTTTGGATTTTTGGAGCACGGTTCTTGGGCGATTTTCACGCGAAAACATTTGGGGTAATTGTTCCTTATCTATATTGATTATATTTCATGATTCCATACTCATTTACATCATGAATCCATGAATTTATTGAAGAAAATTTTGATTTTTAGCAAATCTTCCAAACACAAAAATTTAAGTTTTGAAAGCCAATCCGATGTCGGAATTCGATAATTTTTACATGGTTGAACTCGTATCGGAATGGGTTGTCGAATTTTGTGAGTTTCATTGGATTCCGAGACATGGGCCTGAGGAAAATTTTGTCAACTTTCCGAGCGGAGTTGGGAATTCATATAAATAGATTTGTTATAAGTATTAGAGTATATTTTATTTGTTTTCCCGTTATTTGGATAGTTTTGGGGCGTTGTGCATTGATTTGAGTCGGCGGAAGGGCTTGGAAGCCGATTATGGAACTTCGGAGCGAGGTAAGTCTCCTTTCTAACTTTGTAAGAGGGAATTGTCCCCTTAGGTGAATTAATAAATTATGTGCTATTTTTTGTGGGGGATACGTACGCACGAGGTGACGAGAGTCCGTGCATAGCTACTATTATGCTTATGTCCGGGTAGTCTAGGACTCAAAAGCATGCTTTACTTGTCGTACTTGTAATTTTACTGATAAATTTAAAATTCTTAAATCATGTCGAACTTGGCAAATGAATTTTTAAAAAGATTAAACACCATCTCATTGACCTTTTAAAAAGAGAAATGGTCATTTCCTTGAGTAATTGTTTTCCGGATGAAGTTTGGATTAATTGTTCGAATGTGTTTATCTATGAGTACCTGCGTCGCATGTATGATTCGCGAGTGGGGTAGCTCTATTATTTATATTTGACTGCGTCTCATGTATTATTCGCGAGCGGGTAATAGATGCATCTATGGTTAGCGTCGTTCGACCATTCGGCAGTGCACATTTACACTTATGTTTGGACCGAGCCGTACGACCTTGGCATTTTCTGCTCATGCTACTTGTTTTGTGTTTTTCCGTGATTAGAATTGCTTAAATGCCTTGATATATGAACGGTCAACTGAAAATGACGGGAACTAAAGTTTAAATTATGAAAGGAAATTGCTCCTTCCTTCTGTTATTTGCTATTTAACTTTGATACCCATTCTTAGTGTCACATTTAATTATATTAATTTGACCTCTAGTAAGTGTCAAAGTCGACCTCTCGTCACTACCACTTCGAGGTTAGGCGGGATACTTATTGGGTACACGTTGTTTTCGTACTCATACTACACTTGCTGTGCATTTTGTTGCACAGGCACATGTACATTTATTAGCCCAGCTTGGCGCAGTTGCATGGTTGATATGGAGACTTAGATGAGCTGCACCTCTCGAGATGGCCCGCAGCCAGCAGAGTCTCCCATAGAGTATCGTGTTGTATTTTCCCTACTGTCCTATTCGTATTCCGGACGGTTATTGTATTACATTATTTTTCAAGAAATTTGCTCATGCACTTGTCACACCGGGTTCTGGGATGACAATGGGATACATTCATTATTTAAATTTGTTAAGGATATTATTGTTTATCGTTAATTAGTATTTAATGAAATAAAAAAAGAATTATTTCAAGAGTATTAAAATAAAGATTTAATTAACTTCTTGGTGTTGGCTTGCCTGACAGTGGTGTCCGGCGCTATCAAGTCCTTTATTGGATTTGGGTCGTGACACCCAAGTTATTGAATTACACCCTGAAGCTCCATTACCTGAAGCCTTGATTCAACAAAATTTGAATGGGTGTCGGTATTTGAAAGAAGATACTCAAGTGCCTAATCTTTCCAAAGGCGAAGTGGATCCGGGCTATGCAGCGTGGTTTGAAAAGAGAAATTGCATTGATTAAGAGCCAGAACCCGAGCCAGAAAGGCCTTTCAAAAGGCCTCATGTTCATGCTTTCGACGATAAAATTCAAGAAAGGTTAGCTTGGGGGGAGAAATAAAAACGAATAGCAGGCCACTATCCGCACTCTGAAAGAAAAATTGAGGAACTTTGAATTCCATAATGAGTTACAGACATAGGTACTTGAAGGAAAAAAAAGACAGTTAACCCGAGAGAATGAGGCGCTCCGTGCCCAACTCTGGAGTTTGAAAATAGCTACCGAAACACCTATGAGAAGTGAAAGGGATGAAAAGATCATCAACAACCTAAGGATGAAGGTTCATGAGTATGCGTTTGATTTGACTAAAGCTGAAAAAGACCTGCTAGATGCCCAAACCAAGTTAGCCAAGGGAGCAGAAGAACAAGCCCATCATTTGAGACAGAAGTATAGTAAAGAAATGGCATTCCTGAAGGAAAAATTGTTTGCCATGGGGAATGAAATGGTCTAACAAAATTAACACTTTAAAACAAAAAGAGAGCATTGTTATGCACGAATCTGCCAATTAGAAGGAACGGTGCAACAGTTGCAGGACCAGAACAACACAAACACACAAGTGTTGGAAGCCCGGGCACAACAAATTGGGCGCCTGCATCAGGAGAAAGGGGTCATCAGAACCAGGATCAAAGAAATAGCCGACTATGTCATGGAGAAATTTCACGAATGCGAAAGCATGACTACCTCCATGTTTTTTGCCTCTATGATGACTTTCGTCCACCAGGTGATGGATAGTTTGGATCGGCTTCAAGGAGACATTGCACACAGACCTGCACAAAGACCAGCCAATGCACCACAGGCCCGAGAAGACCAATATAAACCCTCCTTTACTTTTGATGATTTATTTTTCGAGTTTGTATTTTATTGCTTTCTAGAAGTTTAAGTTGTTTTGTCCTTTTTTTTTTAGTCTGTGATGTTTATTTTATGGTTGTTAACACTTTAAATTACTTGTAATAAAAAACAAAAAGAGTTATCTTTAGTAATGAAATGAAAATTGCACTTTGTTACTTTATATCTATTCCTTGAACTACGTGATGATCTGATTCATGCGGCGTCATGATACGTAGTCATTCCATAAAGGATTCGATCATAACCCTAAAAGAAAAATAATTAAGAAAGAAAAAGAGTGAAACATTAAAGCCGGGATGAAACACACAGCCGTCGCGAAACATCTTAGAAAATGTTTGGCTGCTTAGGTGCATCATATCCCCCAACGTGTGATTTATTATATGTTAATGTCTCAAGCTAACCCATTTTTTGTCCACTCTTATTAGCTCATGATCTTATTTTTAAGGTGGTTGGTTTTGCGGTGGTATTATGGCGCCACACCATTTATTTACAAGATCAAAGGGAAGCATTGCAATGACCTCACAAGAGGAATCAACAGATGCTAAAGAAAATAGAGGACTAAGATGCCGCATGTTGAAGATGTGGGATGCTTGGTCTAATGGCGGGGAGCCACCTAGTTCTATCCCTGACTTCCCCGAGTTGATCCCAAGAACATGAGGAACTACTATTGTTCCAATTTAAGTACCCAATCCATTTATACCATTTGGATTCCCCACTATGACAACAAACTTTACCAGAATGCCTTCTGAGGTTCTCCCCCATGCACCATCTTCGGGAATACCATCTGATGTGTTCACTGCATCGCTAGCTGCCGGTATGGCACAACCAACATTCCCTCGGCAAAGCTTTGAGTCGTCAAACTTCACCTTTCAAGCTCCCCAGTTCCAACTAGATATTGCCCGAATCAACCCGAACTCTTATCCTCAGCATCCGCAATCTCAATCTCCTATGGAGCAGGAGAGAATCTTGAGAAATCCCGAACAAGAGGAGATCACACGGGAAATGAGGAGTGTCGAGCGAAGCTTGAAAAATATACAGGTCCTGAGTGGCCAAAAAAGTGTGTCTTACGCTGATTTGTGCATGTTCCCTCATGTACACCTACCTGCGGGTTTCTAGAAACCAATGTTTGAAAAGTATAACGCGCATGGTGACCTGATTGCCCACTTGAAACGATACTGCAATCAGCTGAGAGGAGCATGGGGAAGAGAAGAGTTATTAATGGCCTACTTTGGAGAAAGCCTTGCTGGAATTGCCTCTAAATGGTACATAGATCAAGATATTTCCCGTTGGCATATATGGGATGATTTAGCCCGGGATTTCGTGAGACAATTCCAATACAATATGGACATAGCTCAGACAAACATTTTCTGTCCAGCCTGAAAAAGAAAGTCTCCGAAAGCTTCCGTGAATACGCCATTGAATGGTGTGAATAGGCTTCCAGGGTGAAACCCCATATGGATGAAACCGAAATGATCAGTGTTTTCCTGCAGGGCCAAGCGGCCGATTGTTTTTCAAATATGATGTCTACCATGGGCAAACCATTCGTGGAGGCCATCAAGATTGGTGAAATGGTAGAAAACGACTTAAAAACAGGCCGTATCTTTAGTCAATCAACTCTAAGAGCCACCTCCCAAGCCATTCAGAGCGGCTCGGAAGGCTTAGCAAACAGGAAAAAGAAAGAAGGGGGAGCCATGATGGCTTCGAGCTTAAAAAGTTCTCGACGGTTCCGGGATTATTCAAGCGCACCCTCCGTGGCCCCACAACATTATTATCCTCATCAAGACGCAGCCTATGTTATATCTCCTCATCCCTATGCAGTGATGAATGCTCAGCCATACACTCAGCCGCCACAACAATACAATCAGAATAGAGCTCCACTTCCCAGAAATAACCCTACTCACCAAGCCCCATATAATCCACGTCCTCCCCAGAATAACTACCAATACAATAACCGTCCCCGTGAACCACCCAGAAAAACTAAATTCACACCCATTGGTGAGTCATATTCTAGCCTCTTTCCCAAGCTGGTTCAAATGGGCTTTTTGCAGCCTGAACCTCCTAACAAGAAGAATCTAGAATCTCCATCATACAGGCCAGGTACCAGGTTTGCCTATCATTTCAGGGCAGAAGGGCATGACACCGAGGACTGCTGGACTCTCAAAAGAGAAGTTGAAAACCTGATTGAACAAAAAAATGTAGTTCTAAGGGACGAGGAAGTCCCCAATGTAACAAACAACCCATTATCAGCCAACAACAACAGGCTCATCATCGGGATGATTTGTGAAGATAGGGAGTTTTGACCCTGCTTTGAAAGCCATTATTGCCATTGCTGATACAGAAAAGAAACCTAAAACAGTGGCAAAACCGATCGGGGATGAAAAGAAAACAAAGCCTACCACCCAGAATGAAGAAAAGGCTAAGGAAGTAGAGAGAAAGGTAACACCAACAAAAGAAGCCATCCTCTATGTCCGAAGAGCTCCTAGAAATAGGCAGCTCATGTTGAGCCCGCCAAAGAGGTTGGAGCTAAGATCAAATTTGCCAAGAATGTATGTACCAAAGGGGACGTATGTGGCAAAAGGGCCAGCCATCTCACCAAAGATGTATGAACCTCTGATCATCTTTCGCATGCCACAAATTCCAATAAAAGACACTACTACCATCCCTTGGAACTATAATCAGACGTTGGTCACCTATAAAGGGAAGGAAGTCAGAAGGGAAGTGAATGAAACAAAACCATCTGGGAAGTATCATAACCTAGAAGAGTTGAACCAAGCCAAACAGAAGCGTTTCCCCCTCAAAAAGCATGTTACTGCCGAAGAAGTTAAGGAATTCTTCAGAAAAATGAAAACTTCGGAGTACGCTGTGATTGATGAACTCAGAAAGACTCCTGCTTAGGTTCACTCTTGTCTCTGTTGTTGGGATCAAACGAGCACCAAAAGATACTTCTGAAGACGCTAAATGAGGCGTATGTGCCAACCGAGACAACGGTTGAACAATTGGAGAGAATTACAGAACGGGTCTTTGAAGTTAACAAAATCTCCTTCAGCCGAAATGACTTACCTCCCGAAGGAGCTGCCCATAACAAGGCATTGCATTTGACAGTCAAGTGTGAGGGGTACTGTGTGAAAAGGGTCATGCTGGACGGCGGATCCGGAAAAGATATTTTCCCTCTGTCAACATTGGAAAGAATGGAAATTGGGACTGAAAGGATCAAGCCGAACAATGTTTGTGTCCGGGCTTTCGACGGTGTCAAAAGGGATACTATAGGAGAAATTGATCTAATCCTAACCATCAGCCCCGTGGATTTTAATTAACGTTCCATGTTCTGGACATGGAAACTTCCTATAACTTTCTGCTAGGAAGACCCTAGATCCATGTTGTGGGAGCCGTGCTGTCACGACCCAAAATCCTAACTCAGGTCATGATGGCGCCCAACAGCGAGGTCAGGCAAGCCAATACTCGAATTACTACGGTTCCTTCTCATTGATTCAAACATATCAATATATATATATATATACTAAGTCATAAAGCTTAAAAAGGATTAGCCGATTAGGGTAATTAACCAGTTTTAAACAAAAGCAGTCATGATGAGGCGTAAGTCCAAAACATACATATATGTACAGACCGTAATCCACAATAACTGCTACGTGTGTGCCAGGAACTAGTGGCATGAGTACTGCGAGCATACTAACTAGATGTACAAAAGATAAAATATACAATTCCACTTTCTGAAAAAAATAGAAGGGAAGATAAGCGAAGGAATCTCCATAGTGCTGCTGAGGATCGTTAGGAGAAGCAGCTCACCGTGAAGTCAGGTCCACTATATCAGAATCTAGATCCGGTATGATAACCAGATGCACCTGCCTCAGAACATGTACAATTAAGTACAGAAGCGTAGCATGAGCACATAAATAAATATGTACCCAGTGAGTATCCAGTCTAATCTCGAAGAAGTAGTGACTAGATATCGACTCGACACTCACTAAGGTCCAACAGTATAGTATAAATGAGTATAATGAAAGCGGTAGGCATGTAAGATCGTAAAAAGCAAGTACATATAGGGCACAGAAATCCCAGTATATACTGAACGAAAGTAAACAATTACTATCTCATTTTCCCCTAAATATCTGTCAAATCAATGTCTACGAAATCAGTAACATTTTGCCATGCACATACAGGATAAAGACAACCGGCCTAAGCCACCATCATAATCATATTTGTGCACTGCCGAGGGTTGAACAGCCCGAACCATTATATATCTTTCAATCAGCCGTGGCATATGGCCCGCTCCCATGAGAGTGGGGGAAATAACACTCCGCTCGCGGAATGTAAATTGCGAAGCGGTCACATGCACACAAAATTTCACTATAAATTACTTTCCAGTGAAAAATTCCTTCGAAATTATCAAATTACATGACCTCAGGAACAAAGCTACATATAACATGAATTCATGAAGCCTAAATTTCATTTCGAGGAAGAATACAAGGCATGATGTAGGCCTAACTACCCGGACTTAACACTAATAGCCGCTACGTACAGACTCTCGTCACTATGTACGTTCGTAGCCCCACAAACATTTAACACATAGCATTTAGATCACCTATAGGTACAATTCCCTCTTACAAGGTTAGAAAGGAGACTCACCTCGTGCCGAACCTACTCCCCGGGTCAAAAAAGTGCCCGAAACTCCGAACTCGTCACCCAAGGACTCGTAACTAACCAAATGTTACATAAATATGTCAATATATACTCAAAATCACGGAATTCTCCTATTTACTAAGTTATTTCATCTTACTTTGAAAAATCCTAAAATACACCCACCGGCCCACATGCTCGGATTCGGGAAATTTTTGAAAGAATCAATTACCCATAACCTAAGGATCATAAATATATAGTTCTTACGTGAATTCGTAGCAAATTTCTTGGTAATTCTCCTAATTTTCATAAAACCTAGGTTTTTAATCTAACCCATGATTTTCCTCTAATTAGTGTGTTAATCCACCTAAAAGTTCAAGTATTCAACTTAAATTATAGTAGAAACCACTTACCTCTCAGTTTCTATGTGAAATCCTCTCTTTGAAAGCTCAAAAAATCGCCCCAAGTGAAAAAAAAATGGCAAAAATGGGACTAAGTCCCGTTTAAGCACAATACTGCCCAACTGCCCCTTATGTGCGATCGCAGCTGGGCTAGTGCAATCGTACAGAGCATCTGACAGGGCCCCCCGAAGGCCTACAGTGCGTTCGCAGAAGGGGTCGTGCGATCGCGGAAGGTTAGCTGGGCTAGGCCTATGCAATCGCGGGAGAGGGGGGTGCGATCGCGGAGAGTAATCAGCTGGGCCAGGACATAGCCTAACCCAGTGCGAACGCATGCAAGACTATACGATCACACAGGGATTTTTCTCCACCCAGCCAACTCCTTCTATGCGATCGCATTAGTTCTTCTGCGATCGGACAGAAGGAAACCAGACTGTAAACATCTGGTGTTTTGAAATTAACTCTAAGGGGTCCGAAACTCACCCGAGCACCTCAGGACCCCTTCCAAAGGCACTGGCAAGTCTGTATTCATGATACGGACTCGCGCTCGAATTTTCAAAACGTGAAAATCAAAAACGAAACTAAGAATTCGACCCCAAAACCAAATTGAATCAAACTTTGAACTTAAAGTTCTAGAATTCGCTTTAAATGCGCCGAACCGACCTATACTACTCGGAATTACACCAAATTTTGCAGGCAAGTCATAAATGACATAACAAAACTATTTCCGGTCTCGAAATTCTATTTGGACCTCGATAACACAAAAACACGTTCCAAACCAAATTTCAAACTTAAGGAAACTCAAATTTCGATATTGGGCGTCGAAATGCCCCCGTGTCATCCAAAACCCATTCCGAACATACGCCCAAGTCCGAAATCATTATACGAAGCTACAAGAACCGTCGAAACTCGATTCCAAGGTCGTTTACTAAAAATGTTGACCGAAGTCAAACTTGGCCTTAAAGGCCAACCTTAAAGAGCCAAATGTTCCTATATCACTCTAAATACTTCCGGATCCCGAACCACCCGTCCCGACAGTCATAAATCATAATAAGCCGCTACGGGAAGTTTTATTTAGGGGAACGAGGTCCGATAACGCGAAACGAACGGTCGGGTCGTTACATTCTCCACCTCTTAAACAAATGTTCATCCTCGAACGGGTCTAGAATCATACCTGAAGTGCTGAATAAGTGTGGATATCTGCTCCGCATGTCCTTCTTGGACTCCCAAGTTGCCTCCTCGACCGATTAGCCCCTACACTGGACCTTTACGGAAGAAACTCTCTTGGATCTCAACTGGCGATCCTGCCTGTCAATAATGGCAACTGGCTCCTCCTCGTAGCCCGACCTATCATCCAACTGAATGGTGCTGAAATCAACCACATGAGAGAAGTCGGCATGGTACCTCCGGAGCATGGATACATGAAAGACCGGATGAACTCCTGATAAACTGGGAGGTAAAGCAACCTCCCCAACTCGCCTCAACACCTCGAAGGGACCTATAAACCTTGGGCTCAGCTTGCCCTTCTTCCCGAACCTCATGATGACTTTCATTGGCGAGACCTTCAACAGAACCTTATCTCCCTCCATAAATAATACATCACGCGCCTTCTGATCCGCGTAACTCTTCTATCTGGACTGTGCTGTGCGGAGCCTTTCCTGAATCGACTTCACTTTCTCCAAAGCATCTCTCACCAGGTCGGTGCCATATAACTTAGTCTCACCAGGCTCAAACCACCCGATAGGAGAACGACATCGCTGACCATGCAAAGCCTCAAATGGATCCATCTCGATGCTGGACTGATAACTATTATTGTAAGCAAACTCGGCCAAGGGCAAGAACTGGTCCCACTGACCTCCAAAGTCAATCACACATACCCTGAGCATGTCCTCCAATATCTGAACTATACGCTCTGACTGGCCATCAGTCTGTGAGTGAAATGTTGTGCTGAGGTCTATCTGGGTGCCTAACCCACTGTGCAATGCTCTCCACAAGTGCGAGGTGAACTGAGGACCTCTCATAAGTACATGTAGTAGCTACAGGAATGAAGTGCGCTGATTTGGTCAACCTATCCACAATGAACCAAACCGCGTCAACCTTTCGCAAAGTCCGAGGCAACTAAACCACGAAGTCCATAGTGATACGCTCCCACTTCCACTCTGGAATGTGCATCTGCTGAAGTAGGCCTCCTGGCCTCTGATGCTCATACTTAACATGCTGGCAATTAAGACACTTAGCCACATACTCCACAATGTCCTTCTTCATTCCCCTCCACCAGTAATGCTGCTTCATGTCACGATACATCTTTGTAGCACCAGGATGAACATAATACTGAGAACTGTGTGCCTCCTCTAGAATCCTATTCCTCAGGCCATCAACATTAGGAATACATAAACGGCCCTAAAGTCTCAGAACACCATCCTCACCAATAGTAACCTCCTTGGCACCACCATATACCACTGTCTCCCGTAGCTCTGCCAAGTACGGATCATCAAACTAACGAGCCTTAATCACCCCCGATAACGAAGACTGAGAAACCACCTGTGCAAGAACTCGACGAGGCTTTGAAAGGTCTAATCTCACCAGGCGATTAGCCAAGGACTGAATGTCCAAGGCAAGAGGTCTCTCCTCTACTGCAATATAAGCTAAGCTACCCATAGTTTCTACCTTCCTGCTTAAGGCATCTGCTACTACATCAACACACATCTTCTCATGAACCTTCAGCTGGCGCGAAGCATAAGCAATAACTCTCCCTTCCTACATCAACACACATCCCAAACCAACACGTGAAGTGTCTTAATACACTGTATACATCTAATAACCGGAAGGCAATACCAGGACTGGTGCTGAGGCCAATGCTATCTTAAGCTTCTGAAAGCTCACCTCACACTCGTCGGACCATCGGAACGGGGCATTCTTCTGAGTCAATCTAGTCAATGGGGATGCAATAGAAGAAAACCCCTCCACAAATCGACGGTAATAACCTGCTAGGACCAAGAAGCTCCTGATCTCTGTAGCTGAAGTAGGACACGGCCAACTCTGAACTGCCTCAATCTTCTGAGGGTCAACCTTGATACCCATTCCGGATACCACATGACCCAGAAATGCAACGGAATCCAACCAGAACTCACACTTGGAGAACTTATCATATAGTTTCTGTCCTCGCAAGGTCTGGAGCACAACTCTGAAATACTGCTCATGCTCACCCAGGCAATGTGAGTAAATCAAAATGTCATCAATGAAGACGATGACGAAGGAATCAATATACGGCATGAACACCCTATTCATCAAGTCCATAAATGCTGGTGGAGCATTAGTCAAGCCAAAGGACATCACTAGGAACTCATAATGGCCATATCTCGTACAGAAAGCAGTCTATGGAACATTTGAGGCCCGAATCTTCAACTGATGATATCCCGATCTCAAATTAATCTTAGAAAACACCCGAGCACCCCGCAACTGGTCAAACAAATCATCGATGCGCGACAAAGGATACTTGTTCTTAATGGTGACCTTGTTCAACTGGCGGTAGTCAATACACATCCACATAGACCCATCAATCTTCTGCACAAATAGGACTGGAGCACCCCACGGCGATACACTCGGCCTGATAAACCCCTTAGCCAACAACTTCTCAAGCTTCTCCTTCAACTCCTTCAGCTCCTTCGGAGCCATATTGTACGGGGGAATGGAAATAGGCTGAGTGCCTGGAGCTACATCGATACAGAAATCAATATCTCGATCCGAAGGCATGCCTAGAAGGTCTGAAGGAAATACATCAGCAAACTCTCGAACAACTGGCACTGAATCAATCGTCGGAGACTCGGCGATGGTGTCTCGCACATAAGCAAGATATGCCAGACAACCCTTCTCGACCATGTGTCGAGCCTTCGAGAATTAAATAACCAGACTGGCTGCACTAACTGAGGAACCTCTCCACTCCAGCCTAGGCGACTCAGGCATGGCTAGAGTAACTGTCTTGGCATGGCAATCTAGCACGACATGATAAGGAGATAGCCAATCCATGCCTAAAATAACCTTGAAATAAACCATATCGAGCAATAAAAGGTCCACTCTAGTCTCGAACCCACAAAATGTAACCACACAGGACCGGTAAACCCGGTCTACCACCATAGAATCACCCACAAGAGTGGACACATATACAGGGGAACCCAAGGACTCACAAGGAACATCTAGAAAATGAGCAAATAATGCTGAAACATATGAATAGGTGGATCCTGGATCAAATAATACTGAAGCCTCTCTACCATATACAAAGATAATACCTGTGATCACGGTGTTTGAGGCCACTGCATCTGATCTGGTCGGTATAGCATAGAATCTACCTGGAGCACCGAAAGACTGAGCTCCACCAGAGTGAATGGGAGCTGACTGACCTCCCCCTAACAGGCCCCCACCTCTAGAACGACCCCTGCCGACCTGTCCTCCACCTCTAGGTGGCCGGACTGTTGGTGCTGGACCCATAGGCTGATAACCCTCCTGCGCTGCCTTGCCCCAAAGCCTGGGACAAAACCTCTTCATGTGACCTGGATCCCCACACTCATAACAACCTCCAGGTACCATAGCCTCCTGCCCCGAAAAGGAACCTTGAATGGCCGGAGAGTGATTCGAACCCTCTGGCATAGCACTTAAGTAGGGACTGGAGGATCTCGGATGACTGGAATAACCATTGGGCAAACTATAAATGACTGGAGGGCGGTAGGAACGCTCTGGCATGGAGCTGAAATGAGGCCTCGCTGGAACACCTCGGGGGAGGGGGGGAATGGGGTGGAGGTGCTGAATATGAAGGTCTGCTGGGCTGACCACTACCAAACTGACCTCTGCCCCTAGCTGGGGAACCTCTGAAATCTCCGGAGAATCTATCCCTCTTGTCCTGCTGCCCCTGCTCCCTGCCCCTCGACCGATACCCCTCGATCCTGCGGGCAATCTCCACCATGAGCTCATAAGGAGTACCCATCTCCACCTCTCGGGCCATGGTGGCCCTAATACCTGGATGCAACCCAACCACAAATCTCCGTACTCTCTCTGCATCAGTAGGTAGTATCATGAGTGCATGGCGAGACAACTCTGAAAATCTAGCCTCATAGTCTGTCACTAACATCTGACCCTGCTCTAGCTACTCAATTTGATACCGCAGCTCTTCTCTCTCATAGGGTGGGAAATATCTGTCCAGAAATAGCTGGGTGAACTGGCCCCAAGTAATAGGAGGCGAATCTGCTGGCCTGCTGAGAATATAGGACTGCCACCACCTGCGAGCTCTGCCCTCCAACTGAAAGGTAGTGAAATCCACTCCATGGCACTCTAGTATCCTCATGTTGTGCAGTCTGTCCCTGCACCTGTCAATGAAGTCCTGAGCATCCTCGCCTCGCTCACCCCCGAAGAATGGAGGGTGCAATCGAGTCCATCTATCCAATAGCTTCGGCAGATCACCGTCTGCAGCTGGTCTGAGCTCAGGTGCTGCTGTTACAGGCTGGACCCCACCCACAGGTAGTGTACCCGGTGTATGATGTGCTGCTTCTGCCTGCCTTGCAGCCTGGGCGTTAGGTGTCTGGGCTCCTCCCCCCTCCTGAGATGTGGCAGGATCTGCTGGAAATAAACCAGCCTGGGACATAGTGTCCATAAACCGCATCATATGACCCATGACCTCCTGGAAGCCCAACGTCGTCATAAAGTCCACTGGAGCAGGATCCGCTAGTGGCACCTCGCCTTCCTCCTCTATGATAGGGTCCTCTTAGGGTTGTGCAACCGGAATAGCTCTGGGACGCCCTCGTCCCCTACCTCAGGCCGGTGCCCTCCCCCGACCTCTACCACGGCCTCAGACAGAGGGGGTAGCGTTATCTCCCGGGTCTGGCACGTCAGCTCCGCGCGTCCTCACTATTTGTGAGAGAATAAAAGGGTAAGATTAAGTATACCATCGACTGTACGATAAAATATGAGTAAAGATAAGTTTCCTAACACCCTATAGCCTCCTGAAGATAAATACAGACGTCTCCGTACCGATCCGCAAGACTCTACTAGGTTTGCCCGTGACTCGTGGGACCTACGTGAACCTAGAGCTCTGATACCATGTTTTCACGACCCAAAATCCTAACTCAGGTCGTGATGGCGCCCAACAGCGAGGTCAGGCAAGCCAATACTCTAATTACTAATGTTCCTTCTTATTGATTCAAACATATCAATATATATATATATATATACTAAGTCATAAAGCTTAAAAAGGATTAGCCGATTAGGGTAATTAACCAGTTTTAAACAAAAGCAGTCATGATGAGGCGTAAGTCCAAAACATACATATATGTACATACCGTAATCCACAATAACTGATAAGTGTGTGCAGGAACTAGTGTCACGAGTACTGCGGGCATACTAACTAGATGTACAAAAGATAAAATATACAATTCCACTATCTGAAATAAATAGACGGGAAGATAAGCAAAACAAGATCCATGGTGCTGCTGAGGATCGTCAGGAGAAGCAGCTCACTGTGAAGTCAGGTCCACTATATCAGAATCTAGCTCCGGTATGATAATCAGATGCACCAGCCTCAGAACATGTACAATTAAGTACAGAAGCGTAGCATGAGCACATAAATAAATATGTACCTAGTGAGTATCCAGTCTAATCTCAAAGAAGTAGTGACGAGAGGTCGACTCGACACTCACTGAGGTCCAACAGTATAGTATAATAGAGTATAATGAAAGCGGTAGGCATGTAAGACCGTAAACATAATGTACATATAGGGCACAGAAATCCAAGTATATACTAAACGAAAGTAAACAATTACTACCTCATTTCCCCCCAAATATCTATCAAATCAATGTCTACGAAACCAATAACATTTTTCCATGCGCATACAGGATAAAGACAACCGGCCTAAGCCACCATCATAATCATATATGTGCACTGCCGAGGGTCAAACGACCCAAACCATTATATATCTTTCAATCCGTCGTGGCATACGGCCCCCTCCCATGAGAGTGGGGGAAATAACACACCGCTCGCGGAATGTAAATTGCGAAGCGGTCACATGCACACTAAATTTCCTTATAAATTACTTTCTACTGAAAAATTCCTTTTAAATTATCAAATTCCATGACCTCAGGAACAAAGATACATATAACATGAATTCATGAAGCCTATATTTCATTTAGAGGAAGCATACAAGGCATGATGTGGGCCTAGCTACCCGGACATAACATTAACAGCCGCTACGTACGGACTCTCGTCACGATGTACGTACGTAGCCCCACAAACATTTAACACATATAATTTAGATCACCTATGGGGACAGTTCCCTCTTATAAGGTTAGAAAGGAGATTCATCTCGTGCCGAACCTACTCCCTGGGTCAAGAAAGTGCCCGAAACTCCGAACTCGTCACCCAAGGACTCGAAACTAGCCCAATGTTACATAAATATGTCAATTTATACTCAAAATCACGAAATTCTCCTATTTAATAAGTTATTTCATCTTACTTTGAAAAATCCTAAAATACACCCCGGGGCCCACATGCTTGGATTCCGGAAAATTTTGAAAGAATCAATTAACCATAACCTAAGGATCATAAATATATAGTTCTTATGTAAATTCATAGCAAATTTCTTGGTAATTCTCCCAATTTTTATAAAACCTAGGTTAATAATCTAACCCATGATTTTCCTGTAATTAGTGCGTTAATCCACCTAAAAGTTCAAGTATTCAACTTAAATTATAGTAGAAACCACTAACCTCTCAGTTGCTAGGTGAAATCCCCTCTTTGAAAGCTCTAAAAATCGCCCCAAGTGAAGAAAAAATGACAAAAATGGGACTAAATTTCGTTTAAGAACAAGACTGCCCAGCTTCCCCTTATGTGCGATCGCAGCTGGTAGTGCAATCACAGAGAGCAGCTGACAGGGCCGTCTGAAGGCCTACAGTGCATTTGCGGAAGGGGTCATGCAATCACGGAAGGCTAGCTGGACTAGGCCTATGCGATCGCGAGGGAGTGGGGTGCGATCGCCTAGAGTTATCTGCTGGGCCAGGCCACAGCCTAACCCAGTGTGAACGCAAGCAAGACTGTGCGATCGCACAAGGCTTTTTCTCCACCCAGCCCACTCCATCTATGCGATAGCATTAGTTCTCCTGCGATCGCACAGAAGGAAACCAGACAATAAAAAACTGGTGTTTTGAAATTAACTCCGAGGGGTCCGAAACTCACCCGAGCCCCTCGGGACCCCGTCCAAAGGCACTGGAAGGTCTGTATACATGATACAGACTCGCTCGAATTTTTGAAACGTGAAAAACAACAACGAAACTAAGAATTCGACCCCAAAAACAAATTGAATCAAACTTTGAACTTAAAGTTCTAGAATTCGCTTTCAATGCGCCGAACCGACCTATACTACTCGGAATGACACCAAATTTTGCAGGCAAGTCATAAATGACATAACGGAACTATTCTCGGTATCAAAATTTTGTCCGGACCTCTGATAACACAAAAACACATTCCAGAATAGTCTGAACAACTCTAAACAAAACCTCCCAAGACTGGAGTCGACATGGTCACGAGCATCTACAAAATAAAACTAACTCTACTAATTGTTTTAAATAAGTCTAGGAATGAAGTGCTAAACTAAATAGGTAAGGGAAATAGAGAAGTTGTGGACGCTGGACAGCTACCTTGAAATCCCGTAAGCTGCTGCTGCGAACAAGGACAGCTACTACTCCGGACCGTCACCTGAATCTGTGCACAGAGGCACAATGAGTCTTTATGAGTACGCCAACTCTGTAGTAATGAAAATAAATCACAGTCTGAGAATTATAAAACACACAGTACATATACACCAATTCACAAAATCCAGTAAAACACCAAGTCACAAGATAATATTCATCAAATACATGAGTTCAAAAATGAGTTTTCAGAAATCCATTGAAACAAGTGCAATATCAATATATCTCAATGAAAACCAGTTTGAAAACGAAGTAAATCATATTTCAAAAACTCAGTAAAAATCTTCATAAAACTGCCCCTCGGGCAATAATCATTTCTCGTATCAATTTCTTTCAGTATTAGCCCATCAGGCAACCTCACAATCACTCTGCCCATCAGGCAACCTCACAGTCACTCTGCCCATCAGGCAACCTCACTGTCACTCTGCCCATCAGGCAACCTCACAGTCACTCAGCATAAGCCCCGCGGGCATCACTCATTATGTACCTGCGCTCACTAGGGGTGTGTACAGACTCCGGAGGGGCTCCTACAGCCCAAGCGCTATAAACAAGCCACATCATAGCATAAACCACTCACAGTATTGGCCAGCAGCCTCACTCATATCATAACATCCTCACAATATAAGCCAGTAGCCTCACTTAGTCAGACACTCTCAATTTGCCATTCAGGCCATAAATATATTGGGTTCTCGACCCAAAAACAGTGTTTCATTTTCAAGAAATAGTATCAAAATACTCTGAGTGTCAAAACAATTTCACAGAAAAGACTGAGTGAAAAATCATAACATATCAGTGAGGAAAATAGTAAAAACATCCCCCAAGGGGTAAACAGATCGGCATTAGGCCCCAAACATGGCTTACAGCCCAAATCATATCAAGATATAACAATACTATTAAGCATAGGCTTAAAAATCATTTTCGCAACTCAATAGTTTCCTAAGTAAGGAATATATCTCCAAAGTTTCAACCTTTGCATTTCAAAACCCGTGAAAGGGTGCATAGTCTGGGGTTTCATACCCTCAGGCCAGGATTTAAAGACATTACTTACCTCAAACTAGCCCAGAAACTATTTCGCAATACGCTTGCCTCTCGAATCAATAACTCCCGAGTGCTCCAAATCTATAAAGATCAGACCTTTATCATCAAATTATGCTTAAGGAATCGATTTTAGCTCAAACCCCGAAATTTGCTAAAACTCGACCCCCAGGCCCACGTCTCGCAACTCAGAAATTTTTATATCAAAATGTTCTTCGTCATCTCCTGAGTCCGTACATAAAAGAACGCTAAACTCAGAGTCCGTTTGACCCCTCAAATCGACCCCTAAAGGTCTATTAATCTCAAGCCCTAACCCCACCTTTTGCTACTGATTTCCATGAATTAAACACTGTGATTATGTTCCTTAATCACCTATAATCTTGTTTTAAGGTCCAAAATACTTACCTCTATGAGGAACGATGATTTTCCCTCTTTAAAATCGCCTCCAAAGCTTCTTCCCGTTTAAAAATGGTGTAAAAATATGTTAGGGTCGCAGACGGTTTATAATATAACTGCCCAGATTTTTCAATAAAATACCATGTCCGTTCGCACGCTCCAAGGTGCGTTCCCACAGGGTCCTCTCTACTCCCTCACGCGATCGCAACACCGTGCACACGATCGCACAGTGCTTTTGCCCCCCTTTCCTTCACGCGCCCATGCCTCAGTGCGGTCGCACCTACACACACGCGATCGCATTGCATTAACTCCCAGTGCTACGCGATCACACCTCCTCTCCCGCGATCGCACAGGGAAATTTTCTGGGCTTCACCAACTGGCATGTGCGATCGCATAAGGTACCCCGCGATCGCACAGAGTCAATTACACCCTGCAACACACCAGCAAAAACAACATTTCTCTAAGTCCAAATGAGTCCGTTAATCACCCGAAATCAATCCTGAGCCCCTCGGTACCGCAACCAAATTTACCAACACATCATTCGAACTTATTTAAACTCTCAAAACAATAAAAATAAAATCAAAACACCAAAATCACATCGGATTCAAGCCTAAGAACTTTCAAAATTCTAAAATCCACCAATGATGCCGAAACTATCCAATACAACTCCGATTCACCTTAAATTTTGCAGACATATCCAAAATGACATTACGAACCTGTTCCCACTATCGGAATTCCATTCCAACCCCGATATCCTATTTTCCACTGCCGATCGGAAATCGCCAAAAACTAACTTTCGCCAATTCAAGCCTAATTCTAAAACGGACATCACAAATATATTATGAACACACTCCTAAGTCACAAATCACCTAACGAAGCTATCCGAGCCATAAAATCCGCATTCCTGGGTCGTTTACAAATAAGTCAACTCTCAGTGGACTTTTCCCATTTTAAGGCTATTTTTTAAAGACTGAATGACTAAACTCTCACTACAACCATTCTGATTTCAAGCCTACCAACTATAACACATCAGTAACAGTTAAACTATGATACGACAAGGCAATAGCAGTAATTATAATGGTGGTTCCACATAACGACATACCGGGTCGTTACACTCTCTTTAATTGAAATTTTCTGATTAAATCCTTGCTCAAATGTCTATGCTCTTCTTTGTGTGTTAAGCTTCAGATTCCTACTTCATATGTTAGTTAGCTCATATCTGTATTCATTCATTACCTAAGCTGAAACGTTGACTAATTTTTGGTTGGTATAAACATCTTTGATTGTGGTTAGGTCTATTTGAAATTTCTAGGAACTATGGTGTTATTATAGCAGTCTTATGTTTGAAATAACATTAAAGATGTGAATCTAGCAACAAGTTGGGTCAGATTCACTTCAAAAAATGCACATTTTTATGTTCTGTTAAGAGGCGCAAGTGGCTGAGTGGTTGGTTAAAAAAGGATATGATTTGGTTGAGTAAAGCTGAAGATAAAAGTTGTAACACTCATTGAGAGTTCCTTAGTTTAGGATATTAGAATATTTGCTTATAGATAGGTCCAATGTAATTTAAATTTAATTAGCCATATAAACATTGTTTACTTGTATTTATACCCCTTCCCCTTTAATTTAAGATTTCGATTTGTTTGTATTGGATTGGACTAGGTCTCTTATAAGTCATGCCCAGTAGGCCCAGTAGATTAGAAACAAAATTTGACTCCCTTTGATTCCCTTAGACAGGAACAACGTGAAATGGGTCGGACTTATAGACTAGCCCAATTGGGAATATCTGAACAAGTCTGAACCCTAGGCCATTGGGCCTGAGGTGTAAAGCCAAACAATTTAAATACTCTACTTTATTCTAAAGAATTAAGGCATTTCTCAACTAATTAGAAACAATCTTAATATTATTCAAGTGCATTGTTTTACATATATATGTCGTTTTGTTCCTGGTATGAACTAATCCTAAGCCACACAACATGTATTTCCCTTTAGAAATTGTATAAAATGTGATTGGCCCAGCATGTTTAGCATGAAACTGGGCCAGATTTCCAATACCTTTAGATAGCCCATATCCCTATTTGGACCTTTAACAAACTTAGTTATTAAAATACCTTGAATATACCTACATGTTGTAGTCCAAATAATTCTTTGACCTCTATATCAATCTTACAAGTTGTTTTAGGAAAACCGCTTTCTAGAAATAACAAAAGTGTTTAGACTCGTCCTTAATTAGGTAATTGACACATTTAGAATTCTTAAGCATCTTTAAAAAATCAATGTATACGTTCGCGTAACTTTGAATAAGAAAATAACTTTTCTCATACTCAACGTTTTCTTAAAATTGTGTATACGTTTACGTGACAAAATAAGTTTCAAAAATAAACATTCGTAGAGATGCCTTTAGGAGAGAATTTTTTAAATTATTACCGTGATTGAGTACATGTTCGCGTGACATAATCTAGATTTAAAAAAAAAATACGCGCTTGCGCAACCTTGACTATTTCCTTAAATGAATAAAGTGTCGTGAATTATGTACACGTCCGCGTGACATGATTTTTGACGCATCAAATTCAAACGGGTATACACATACGTAACCCGTCTTAAAATAATTCTTTAAATACAAAATTATTTAAATAATTAGAAGCGGTAAAAAATATATAAATGCACATAGGTAAAATCAGTAATTAAACAATTTAGGTCAAGTATAAATCATTAAGCGACCGTGCTAGAACCACGGAATTCGGGAGTGCCTAACACCTTCTCCCATGTTAACAGAATTCCTTACCCGGTCTCCTGGTTCGCATACTTTTTAACAGAGTCAAAATTTCGTCGATTTGGAATATTAAAAATAAATGGTGTCTCGTAACACCGTAAAAAAAATCCGGGTGGCGACTCTGAAATTAATAAATAATCCCAAATTCGATTATCTCACTTAAATTGGAAAAACTTCCTTATCACCCTATCGGGGAAAAATGAGGTGTGACATCGACTACTTCACTAAATGGGTTGAAGTCGCATCTTACAAAGTTGTGACCAAGAAGGTCGTTGCTGGTTTTATTCGCGACCGAATTGTTTGTCGATTAGGGGTTCCAGAGTCCATCATCACCGACAATGCCGCCAATCTCAACGGTGATCTAATGAAATCCATGTCAAACTTTCAAAATTAAGCACAAGAATTCCATAGCGTAAAGGCCTCAAATGAATGGAATCGTGGAAGCCGCCAACAAAAACATCAAGAAAATACTAAGGAAAATTGTAGAAAATCACAAACAATGGCACGAGAAACTACCATTCGCCTTACTGGGATACCATACCAGAGTCCGCACATCAACCGGGGTAACTCCCTATCTGCTGGTTTATGGTACTGAAGTTGTCATTCCCGCCGATGTAAAAATTCCTTCCTTGAGAATCATACAAGAAGCCGAGCCTAGCGACACATAATGGATTATGAGCCGCTATGAGAAACTAGCCCTCATAGACGGAAAGCGGATGGATGCAGTATGTCACAGTCAACTTTATCAGAGCAGAATGACCAGAGCTTTCAACAAAAGAGTCAAGCCAAGACAGTTCACACTGGGGAAGCTGGTGCTGAAATATATCTTTCCGCATCAAGATGAAGCCAAAGGGAAATTCTCTCCCAACTGGCAAGGTCCTTACATGGTTCACAGAGTACTGACAGGGAGAGCGTGAATACTCGCAGAGATGGACGAAGAAATTTGGCCAAAGCCAATCAACTCAGATGCAGTCAAAAGATATTATGTGTAAATTATTTGAATTTCTATATGATGTAAATTGAACAATGCTCGACCTGATTCCCGTTTAAAAGGGGATATGTAGGCAGCCCTGTGGGTTCAGTCACAATTCAACAAAATTTCCATTTTCCCCACAATAAGAAACTGGGGCAGAATTTTGAGGAGGACCCTAGATATTTCGAAGCAAGTTCAGCCAACCGCAACATATGGAACAGTTAGAAAGGTCACCTTGTTAACTGGGGCAGAATGTTTAGGAGGACCCTCAAAATTCTACGGCAGCGGAAGTCGCAATATCTCTAATAATGTTAAAGTTACTGGTTCATCTAATTAATTTCTAAACTATTTACTACTATGTCTTTGAAAATTATACACGCATGATTTTGAAAATGAAACTTTGCTTTGGCAAATGCTACCCTAATAGCTTGAACAGGATCTCCAGACGGAATGGAGAAAATCGAGCAAGCAAAGGCATGAATCAACCTCCCCCGCAAAACTCAACAATTTTTCTTTGGATGCATATCACGACCTAAAATCCTAACTCAAGTCGTGATGGCACCCAACACCGGGTCAGGCAAGCCAACACCAGTTTTACCAGCGAGATTTCCTTTTTACATAAAAATTTCCCATACTTACCATGTTTTAAGTTTAAAATCATTAAGTGAAACGGATAAATTAACGAACTTGCTCCAATGTACCCAAAAGGATCATAATTGACATATACAATTCCAAAAAATGTAATGTCTACTACGTGTTCCAGGAACTAGTATCACAAGTCTATAGGCGGACTAGTGAAATATACAAAAGATAGAATAAATTGTTCTACTGTCTGAAAGAAATAGACAAATATAAACAAAAGACAACTCCAAGGTGCTACTGAGAAACGCCAAGGGAAGCAGCTCACCGTGAAGTCAGGTCCAGAATATACTCTGAGGATTGAGCTCCGGTCTGATAACCAGATGCACCTGCCTCAGAACCTGTACAATTAAGTACAAAAGTGTAGCATGAGTACATAAACAGATATGTACCCAGTGAGTATCCCGTCTAATCTCGAAGAAGTAGTGACGAGAGGTCGACGTGATACTTACTATGGTCTAAATGTAATAATGTAATTAAAGGAAGGCTAGGCAGGGATACCATTCGTAATAGTCACAAAGTCCTGAAATATCAAGTATAAATTTGTAATTTACCTTTGTACGTCAATTTCACCAGCATATAATGAACAATTTTTTTTCCTTTTACATGAATCAACTTATACAAGTATCACAGACTGTCAATCAAGTATATAACACATAGGATGCCGAAAGCGTACTGCCGAAGCGTCGCAAAATGAAATGTGCACTGCCGAGGGTCGAACAGCTCGAACCATAGATGCATCTATTACCCCGCTCGCGAATCGAACGTGCGATGCGGTTGACATAATGATAGGGCTATCCCGCTCACGAATCATACATGCGACGCGGGGGTCCATATACATACATAAGAGAAATAATTTTGAATGTAACTTCCTAAATATCTTCATACCAATTCGAGGATACTAAGTAACTCGAAATACATTTATGGTCACATACACGGCACATAAAAGCATGCTCGTGAGTCCTAAACTACCCAACATAACATAGTAGTAGCTACGCACGGACTCTCGTCACCCCTTGCGTACGTAGCCCCCACAAATAAGGACATGCAATTTATTTATAATCACATATGGGGACAATTCCCTCTTACAAGGTTAGAAAGGAGACTCACCTCGTGCCGAGCCTACTTTCCGGGTCAAGAACGCGCTCGAAACTCCAAACTCGCCTCCCAAGGACTCGAAACTAGTCAAATATTGTATACATGAATTAATCTATGCTCAAGAGTATGAAATTCACCTAACTAAGTAGTTATTTCAACCTACTTTGAAACATCCCATAATACACCCCCGGGCCCACATGCTCGGATTCCAGAAATTTTCTAAGGAAACACTCACCCATAACCTAAGGATCATTAATATATGATTTTTGTGTGTTTTCATAACCAATTCCATTGTAATTCTCTCATTTCTTAAAAAAACCTAAATTTTTGCCCTAACCCATGATTTCTACTAACTTAGGATGTTAATCAACCTAGGAATTCAAGTATTAAATCAATACTAGAGTGGAAATTACTTACCTTTCAGTGGTTAAGTCGGCGGTCTCTTTTGCATGCCTAAAATCGCCAAGGAAGAAGGTGGGAATGCTCAAAAATAGAGTTTTCCTGTATTTTAAAAGACCTCACTGCCTACAGGGATTCTGCACCTGCGGCTCAAGGACCGCACCTGCGGTCTCACACCTGCGAGGATCACCTCGCACCTGCGGAATTGGACAAAGGGACCTGGTCCGCACCTGCGGCTCCGCTCCTGCGGAATATGATTCGCACCTGCGAGGAATGGCAACCTCACATTGGGCCGCACCTGTGAGGCCTGGACCGTAGGGGCGGTCTCGCACCTGCGATTAGTCAATCGTAGGTGCGGTTACACCAGATCTGGTGCTTCAACAGTTATAGCTGCTGGTTTTTAGCCTCGTATGGTGCCCGGGTGACACCTGGGCCCACCCGAGCCCCCGTCCAAATATACCAACATGTCCAAAATCATAATAGGGACTCGCTCGAGCCTCCGGAACACCCAAAACAACGCTAAAACTCAAAATCACACCTCAAAACCCCTAGAATCAAATTTAAGAACTTTAAGTTCTTGAATTCGCTAACAATGCGCCGAACCAACCTATACTACTCAGAATGACACCAGATTTGGCAAGCAAGTCATAAATGACGTAACGGAACTATTCCCTATCTCGAAATTTCGTTCGGATCTCTATAACACAAAAACACGTTCCAAACCTCAACTTGAACTTAAGGAAACTCTATTTATGCTATTGGGCGCTGAAACGCTCCCGGGTCGTCCAAACCCATTCTGGACATACGCACAAGTCCGTAATCATCATACAAAGCTACCGAAACCGTCGAAACTCGATTCCGAGGTCATTTACTCAAAATGTTGACCGAAGTCAAGCTTGGCATTAAAGGCCAACCTTAAGGAACTAAGTGTTCCTATACTACTCTAAACTCATCCGAATCCTGAACCACCCGTCCTCACAGGTCATAAATCATAAAAAGCCACTACAGAAAGTCTCATTCAGGGGAATGGGGTCCTGTAACGCAAAACGACCGGTCGGGTCGTTACATTCTCCACCTCTTAAACAAACGTTCGTCTTCGAACGGGTCTAGAATTATACCTGAAGTGCTGAATAAGAGTGGATATCTGCTCCGCATGTCCTCCTCGGACTCCCAAGTTGCCTCCTCGACTGGTTGGCCCCTCCACTGTATCTTTAGGGCAGAAACTCTCTTGGATCTCAACTGGCAGTCCTGCCTGTCAATAATAGCAACTGGCTCCTCCTCGTATACCAACCTCTCATCCAACTGGATGGTGCTGAAATCAACCACGTGAGAGAAGTCAGCGTGGTACCTCTGGAGCATAGATACATGAAAGACTGGGTGAACTCTTGATAAACTGGGATGTAAAGCAAGCTCATAAGCAACCTCTCTGATCCCCCTCAATACCTCAAAAGGGCCTATAAACCTTGGGCTCAGCTTGCCATTCTTCCCAAACCTCATAATACCCTTTATCGGCGAGACTTTTAACAGGACCTTGTCTCTCTCCATAAATGATACATCACGCGCCTTCTGATCTGCATAACTCTTCCGTCTGGACTGTGCTGTGCGGAGCCTCTCCTGAATCAACTTCACCTTCTCTAAAGCATCCTTCACCAGGTCGGTGCCATATAACTTAACCTCGCAATGCTCAAACCACCCGATAGGAGAACGACATCGCCGACCATACAAGGCCTCAAATGGAGCCATCTCGATGCTGGACTAATAACTATTATTGTAAGCAAAATCGGCCAAAGGCAAGAACTGGTCCCACTGACCTCCAAAGTCAATCACACATGCCATGAGCATGTACCTCAATATCTGAACTGTACGCTCCGACTGACCATTAGTCTGAGGCTGAAATGTTGTGCTGAGATCTATCTAGGTACCCATCTCACTATGCAATGCTCTCTAGAAGTGCGAGGTGAACTGAGGAACTCGATCTGATACAATGGACACCGACACACCGTGCAACCAGACTATCTCCCGAATGTAGATGTGGGCTAACCTCTCAGAAGTATAAGTTGTAGCTACTGGAATGAAATGCGCCGATTTGGTCAACCTATCCACAATGACCCAAACCGTGTAAACCTTTCACAAAGTCCAAGGCAACCCAACCACGAAGTCCATAGTGATGCGTTCCCACTTTCACTCAGGAATGGGCATTTTCTGAAGTAGGCCTCCTGGCCTCGGGTGCTCATACTTAACCTGCTGGAAATTAAGACATCTAGCCACACACTCCAATATGTCTTTCTTCATCCGCCTCCACCAAAAATGCTGCTTAAAATCACGATACATCTTCGTAGCACCAGGATAAACAGAATATCGTGAACTATGAGCCTCCTCTAAAATCCTTCCCCCCAGGCCATCAACATTAGGAACACACAAACGGCCCTGAAGTCTCAGAACACCATCCTCACACATAGTAATTTCCTTGGCACCACCCTGAACCACTGTCTCCCGTAGCTCTGCCAAACACGGATCATTATACTGTCGGGCCTTAATCTCCCCCAATAACGAAGACTGAGCAACCACATGTGCAAGAACTCGGCGAGGCTCTGAAAGGCCCAATCTCACCAGGCGATTAGCCAAGGACTGAATGTCCAAGGCTAGGGGTCTCTCCTCTGCTGCAATATAAGCTAAACTACCCATACTCTCCGCCTTCCTGCTCAAGGCGTCTGCTACCATATTCACCTTGCCCAGATGATAAAGAATGGTGATGTCATAATCCTTCAGCAACTCAAACCACCTACGCTGCCTCAAATTAAGATCCATCTGCTTGAACAAGTGTTGTAACCTGCGATGATCTGTATAAACCTCACAGGAAACCCCATACAAGTAATGCCTCCAAATCATAAAGGCATGAACAATCGCGGCCAAATCCAAATTATGCACAGGGTAATTCTTCTCATGGACCTTCAGCTGGAGCAAAAAATAAGCAATAACTCTCCCCTCCTACATCAACACACACCCTAAGCCAATGCGTGAAGCGTCACAATATACTGTATACATTCCAGAATCGGAAGGCAATATCAAAACTGGGGCTGAGGTCAATGTTGTCTTGAGCTTCTGAAAGCTCGCCTCAGAACCATCGGACCATCGGAACGGGGCATTCTTCTGAGTCAATCTATTTAGTGGGGCTGCAATGGATGAAAAACCCTCCGCAAATCGGCGATAATAACCTGCTAGGTCTAAGAAGCTCTTGATTTCTGTAGCTGAAGTAGGACGTGGCCAACTCTGAACTGCCTCAATCTTCTTAGGATAAACCTCGATACCCTCTCCGGATACCACATGCCCCAAGAATTCCATGGAATCCAACCAAAACTCACACTTGGAGAACTTAGCATATAACTTCTGTTCTCACAAAGTTTGGAGCACAACTCTCAAATGTTGCTCGTGCTCGCCCAGGCTACGTGAGTAAATCATAATGTCATCAATGAAGACAATGACAAAGGAATCAATATACGACCAGAACACCCTGTTCATCAGTCCATAAATGTTGCTGGGGCATTAATCAAGCCAAAGGATATCACCAGGAACTCATAATGGCCATATCTCGTACGAAAAGCAGTCTTCGGAACATCCGAGTCCCGAATCTTCAACTGGTGGTACCCCGATCTCAAGTCAATCTTAGAAAACACCCGAGAACCCAGCAACTGGTCAAACAAATCATCTATGCGCGGCAATGGATACTTATTCTTAATGGTGACCTTGTTCAGCTGGCGGTAGTAAATACACATCCGCATGGACCCATCTTTCTTCTTCACAAATGGCACTGGAGCGCCCCACGGCGACACACTCGGCCTGATAAACCCTTTAGCCAACAACTCCTCAAGCTGCTCCTTCAACTCCTTCAATTCTTTCGGAGCAATTATGGTACGGGAGAATGGAAATATGCTGAGTGCCTAGAACTACATCAATACAGAAATCAATATCACGATCCGCAGGTATGCCCTGAAGGTCTGAAGGAAATATATCAGCAAACTCTCAAACCACTGGCACTGAATCAATCATCGGAGACTCGGCGGTGGTGTCCCGCACATAAGCAAGATAGGCCAGACAACATTTCTCGACCATATGTCGAGCCTTCAGTAAGGAAACTACCCGACTGGCGTCACTAACTGAGGGACCTCTCCACTCCAGCCTAGGCAACTCGGGCATGGCTAGAGTAATTGTCTTGGCATGGCAATCTAGGACGACATGATAAGGAGATAAACAATCCATGCCTAGGATAATCTCGAAATCAACCATATCGAGCAATAGGAGATCCGCTCTAGTCTCGAACCCACAAAATGTAATCACACAGGACCGATAAATCTGGTCTACCACCACAGAATCACCCACGGGAGTGGACACAATATGAGTACCCAAGGACTCGCGAGGAACATCTAGGAAATAAGAAAATAAGGCTGATACATATGAATAAGGGGATCCTGGATCAAATAACATTGATGCCTCTCTACCACATACTGAAATAGTACTTGTGATCACTACATCTGAGGCCACTGCATCTGATCGGGCTGGAATAGCATAGAATCTGGCTGGTGCACCGGAAGACTAACCTCCGCTGGGATGAATAGGAGCTGGCTGAGCTCCCCATGCCTGGCCTCCACCTCGGGGACGACCTCTACCAGCCTATCCTCCACCTAGGTGGAGGGGGTGCTGGTGCTAAGAATGTAGGCTGATAACTCTGCTGAACGGCCTTGCCCCGCAGCCTAGGACAAGTCCTCCTCATATGGCCTGGATCCCCACACTCGTAATATCTTCTCGGTACCATAACCTGCTACCCTGAAGACGAAGAACCCTGGATAGCCGGGGGAAGGTGAGAACTCTCTGGCATAGCACTGAAGTAACGGCTAGAAGACCCCTGATGATCGGAGGAACCCTGAATGGCTGCTGGGCGATAAGAACTCTCCGGCGTGGCGCTGAAATAGGGCCACACTGGAACACCACGGGGAGGTGGTGGAGGAGCTTAATATGGAGGCCTGCTAGGCTGGCCCCTACCGAACTGACCTCTACCCCTGGCTGGGGCACCTCTGAAATCTTCAGAAAATCTAGCTCTCTTGTCCTGCTGACCCTGCTCTCTGCCCCTCTATCGATAGCCCTCAATCCGGCGAGCTATCTCGACCACAAGCTGATAGGGAGTCCCCATCTCCACAAGCTGCTTGGCCCTAATACCAGAGTGCAGCCCAACTACAAATATATGCACTCTCTAAGCATCAGTAGGAAGTATCATAAGGGCATGACGAGACAACTTAGAAAACCTAGCCTCGTAGTTTGTCACTGACATCTGTCTCTACTCTAGCTGCTCAAATGATACCGCAACTCTTCCCTCTCAGAGAGTGGAATATATATTTTTCCAGGAACAATTGAGTGAACTGCTCCCAAGTGATGGAAGGGGAACCTGCCGGTCTACAAAGGATATAAGACTGTCACAATCTGCAGGCCCAGCCCTCTAACAGAAAAGTAGTGAAGTCAACTCCATGGGATTCCAATATCCTCATGTTGTGCAGTCTGTCCCTGCACCTATCAATAAAGTCCTGAGCATCCTCTCCCCGCTCACCTCCGAAGACAGGATGGTGTAATCTAGTCCATCTATCCAATAACTTCTGCGAATCGCCGTCCGCAGCTGGTCTGAGCTCAGGTGCTGCTGCTACAGGCTGAGCTCCACCCACGGGCAGTGTACCCTGGGTCTGATATACTGTTGCTGCATGTCCTGCGGCCTGGGGAGTAGGAGTTTGGACTCCCCCTCGCGCCTGAGATGTGGAAGGATACGCTGGAAATAAACCTTCCTGGGTCACAGAGTCCATGAACCGCATCATATGGCCCATGACCTCCTGGAAGCCCGGTTCAGTCATGAAGTCCATCGGAGCTGGATCTGCTGGGGGCACCTCGCCCTGCTCCTTAGTAATGGGATCCTCTGTCGGATACGCTGGGGGTGCTAATGGAACAACTCTGGGATGCCCTCGTCCCCTACCTCGGGCCAGTGCCCTCCCTCGGCCTCTGCCACGGCCTCGGACGGTGGGGATAGCGGCACCTCTCGGGTTTGGAACGTCACTTGCGCACGTCCTCAATATCTGTGAGAGAATAGAAGAGTGAGATTTAGTATACCATCGACTGCACGATAGAATATGAATAAAGAGAGGTTTCCTAACACCCTATAGCCTCCCGAAGATAAGTACAGACGTGTCCATACCGATCCGCAAGACTCTAATGGGTTTGCCCGTGCGTTGTGAGACCTACGTTAACCTAGAGCTCTGATACCATGTTGTCACGACCCAAAATCCTAACTCAGGTCGTGATGGCGCCCAACACCGGGGTCAGGCAAGCCAATAACTGTTTTACCAACGAGATTTCCTTTTTACATAAAACGTTCCCATACTTACCAAGTTTTAAGTTTAAAATCATTAAGTGAAAGGAATAAATTAACAAACTTGACCCAATGTACCCAAAAATATCATAATTAACAAATACAATTCCAAAAATGTAATGTCTACTACGTATGCCCGGAGCTAGTGTCACAAGTCTACAGGCGGATCAATGAAATATACAAAAGATAGAATAAAATGTTCTACTGTCTGAAAGAAATTGACAAATATAAACAAAAGACAACTCCATGGTGCTGCTGAGAAACGCCAAGGGAAGCAGCTCACCGTGAAGTCAGGTCCAGAATATATTCTCAGGATCGAGCTCTGGTCTGATAACCAGATGCATCTACCTCAGAACCTCTACAATTAAGTACAGAAGTGTAGCATGAGTACATAAACATATATGTACCCAGTGAGTATCCCGTCTAATCTCGAAGAAGTAGTGACGAGAGGTCGACGTGATACTTACTAGGGTCAAAATGCAAAAAATGTAATTAGATGAAGGCTAGGCAGGGATAACAGTCGTAATAGTCACAAAGTCATGAAATATCAAGTATAAATTTGTAATTTACCTTTGCACGTCAATTTCACCAGCATATAATGTACAATTTTATTTTCCTTTTTACATGAATCAAATTTTACAAGTATCATAGACTCTCAGTCAAGTATATAGCACATAGTATGCCGAAATCATACGGCCTATGCGTCGCGAAAATAAATGTGCACTGCCGAGGGTCGAACGACTCGAACCATAGGTACATCTATTCGCCGCTCGTGAATCGGACGTGCGACGCGGTTGACATAATGATAGGGCTATCCCGCTCATGAATCATACATGTGACGCGGGTGCCCATATGCATACACAAAATTATCAAGAATCCAAGGATTTAACAGAGATTATGCTTGAAGACAAGAATTTAAGCAATATAATTTTGAATATAACTTCCTAAATATCTTCATACCAATTCGAGGATACTAAGCAACTCGCAATACATTTATGGTCACATACAAGGCACATAAAAGAATGCTCGTGAGTCCTAAACTACCCAACATATCATAGTTGTAGCTACACACGGACTCTCGTCACCCCGTGCGTGCGTAGCCTCCGGAAATAAGGACATGCAATTTATTTATAATCACCTATGGAGACAATACCCTCTTACAAGGTTAGAAAGGAGACTCACCTCGTGTCGAGCCTACTTCCCAGGTCAAGAACGCGCCCGAAACTCCAAACTCGCCTCCCAAGGACTCGAAACTAGTCAAATATGGTATACATGAATTAATCTATGCTCAAGAGTACGAAATTCATCTATCTAAGTAGTTATTTAAACCTACTTTGAAACTTCCTAAAATACACCCTCGGGCCCACATGCTTGGATTCCGGAAATATTCGAAAGAAACACTCACCCATAACCTAAGGATCATAATATATGATTTTTGTGTGTTTTCATAACCAATTCCATGGTAATTCCCTCATTTCATAAAAAAACCTAGATTTTTTCCCTAACCCATGATTTCTACTAACTTAGGATGTTAATCTACCTAGGAATTCAAGTATTAAATCAATACTAGGGTGGAAATTACTTACCTTTCAGTGGTTAAGTTGGGGGTCTCTTTTGCAGGCCTAAAATCGCCAAGGAAGAAGGTAGGAATGCTCAAAAATGGAGTTTTCCCATATTTTAAAAGACCACACTGCCTACAGGGATTCCGCACCTGCGGGTCAAGGACCTCATATGCGGTCTCACACCTGCGAGGATCACCTCGAACATGCGGAATTGGACAAAGGGACTTGGTCTCGTACCTGCGGCTCTGCTCCTTCTGAATATGATCCTCATATGCGAGGAATGTCAGCCTCACCTAGGGCCGCACCTGGGGCCACACCTGCGAGGCCCGGACCGCATGGGCGGTCTTTCACCTGCGACTGGTCAACCGCAGATGCGATTACACCAAATCTGGTGCACCAGCAATTATAGCTGCTTGTTTTTGGCCTCGTTTGGTGCCCGAGCGGCACCTGAGTCCACCCGAGCCCCCGTCCAAATATACCAACAAGTTCTAAAATCATTAAACGGACTCGCTCGAGCCTCCGGAACACCTAAAACAATGCTAAAACTCAAAATCACACCTCAAAACCCCTAGAATAAAATTTAAGAACTTTAAGTTCTTGAATTCGCTAACAATGCGCCGAACCGACCTATGTTACTCGGAATGACACTAAATTTTGCAAGCAAGTCATAAATGATATAACAGAACTATTCCCGATCTCGGAATTCCGTTCGGACCTCGATAACACAAAAACACATTCCAAACCTCAATTTGAACTTAAGGAAACTCTATTTTTGCTATTGGGCGCAGAAACGCTCCCGGGTCGTCCAAAACCCATTCTGGACATACGCACATGTCTGAAATCATCATACAAAGCTACCGGAACCATGGAAACTCGATTCTGAGGTTGATTACTCAAAACGTTGACCGAAGGAAAACTTGGCCTTAAAGGCCAACTTTATGGAACTAAGTGTTCCTATACTACTCTAAACTCATCTGAATCCCGAACCACCCGTCCCCACAGGTCATAAATCATAGAAAGCCACTACGGAAAGTCTCATTCAGGGGAACATGGTCCTATAACGCAAAACGGCCGGTCGGGTCGTTACAATGCAGGACTATATCATCATGATAAACACCGTCGCAATGACACAATCGCTATGCATAAAACACATTGTCAGCTAAGAATACTTCACACTTAATCTTCATTTTGCATGGGACTAAGTATTGTCCCAAACTTTGCATGAGACTAAGCCATGTCTTAACCCTTGCATGAGGCTAAGCCTTGCCTCCCTATTTGCATGAGGCTAAGCACCGCCTTCTCTTTGCAGGGGACAAAGCACTATCCCGAATCTTGCATGAGACTAAGCTTTGTCTCAATCCTACATGAGGCTAAGCCCTGCCTCCCACTTGCATAGGGCTAAGCACTTCCTTCTATTTGCATGAGACTAAGCTCTGTCTCAATCCTGCATGAGGCTAACCCCTGCCTCCCATTTGCATAAGGCTAAGCACTGCCTTCTATTTGCATGAGACTAGGCTTGGTCTCAATCTTGAATGAGGCTAAGCCCTGCCTCCCATTTTCATAAGGCTAAGCACTTTCTTCTATTTGCATGATACTAAGCTCTGTCTCAATCTTGCATGAGGCTAAGTCCTGCCTCCCATTTGCATAAGGCTAAGCAATGCCTTTTATTTGCATGAGACTAAGCTCTGTCTCAATCTTGCATGAGGCTAAGCCTTGCCTCCCATTTGCATAAGGCTAAGCACTGCCTTCTCTTTGCATGGGACTAAGCAATGTCCCAAACTTTGCATAAGACTAAACCCTGTCTCAACTCTTGCATAAGGCTAAGCATTGCCTCTCTATTTGCATAAGGCTAAGTCTTTCCTCTCTATTTGCATAAGGCTAAGCGCTACCTTCTCTTTGCATGAGACTAATCCCTGTCTCAAATCCCTTGCATAAGGCTATACACTGCCTTTTCTTTGCATGGGACTAAGCAGTGTCCCAAATCTTGCATGAGGCTATGCCCTGCCTCTCCACTTTCATGTGACTAAGCACTGTCCCGAATCTCGCACGAGACTAAGCGTTGTCTCTCTTCCATTGTTCTCTTATCTCGGTCGAAGCTCTACCCTCAACATCATATGAGACTAAGCCATGTATTGTTTCTTCTAGCATCATGCTTCTGCACCTCATGGGCTGAAATATAGCCAACTTCTCCGAATGCGTCATAGTTTTAAGGCACCATCCTCATAGCCAGAAGACACCATGGCATGGCCTGGGGATCTCTCAAGCTTACACATTATTATTCAAAGGCGTCATGGTTCGGAGGCACCATCTTCATGTCTTGAGAACATCATTTCACGGCCTGCGAATCCCTTACAGCACAACTCATGGCCCGGGACGTCATGGTCTAAGGCGTCTGAAGGGAATTTGCATCATGTCTAAATTTACGCAAATTTATACGTATGTGCTTGCAGTACATCTTTTGACTTGCAGGAGACCCAGTGAGTAATTGTTATCCCGACAGGAGCAATCCCGCTCCAGTTCCTTCAAATTATTTCAAACCTGACCGCTCACCATAACCGTTCACCTATTCAAAGCCTTGTATCTGTCCTTGTGACAACTCCATCGGGTTATTCCGCCGGTGGATCCAGAACTACACACGACCTGATTCTTTTAAAACCAGGGATATGTAGGAATCTTGGAAACCAGAGTACGGCCTATATCTCTCAAATCACTCTGTTCGGTCAAAATTGGCCATCATATCTTTACCCGACAACTCTTTCAACCTTTCCGGGTAAAGAGGGGAAGCTGTTGATACCCAATTTTTCCCATATATATTTTAAAATACATATATACTTTCAAAATAGTGCATGAACATCAATTAGTATTTTTCCATAATTTTTTGTAATTTTAAAGGAGTTTTAATTAATTTATTCCAGTATTTTATTATCTAAATAATTACTAATTGCATCATAAATAATTTTATAATAATTTTATTACTTAATCTTTACCATTTATATTTTTATTAAGCTTTAATCATTTTATGCATAATTATATTTTGCATCATTAGGCTATAATTGCAACAACTTTGTAATAATAACCAATATATGCATAATTACATTATATACACGAAAAATGACTTTTTATATTTTATAATATTAATTAATGATTTTAAATTATTTTAATATAAAAAAAGAATTTTTATCATTTATTAATTATTTTTATAAATTATTTTATTAATTTAAGTGGGTATTTAAACATAGCCCTTTTTTAATTAAATTTTCGCACCTCCAATCATAATACTAGCCAGCCCAATTATCATAAACCATAACCCAATACCTAATACCCAAACCCCCATACTTCAACCCAACTACCTGTAACCCCCCCACCCCCCACCCCCAAAATCTAATCTTGGCCATTGATCTTAGAGGATCAACGACCCTAAATCACCCCTTTTAGTATGCCAAACCCTACCTTCATTTCCCCCAACCCGCCGCCTTTGGATCCTTACTCTCCCCTCTTCTCCCTCACCCCATCTCAAACCCTAGCCCCAGCGTCACACATCCCCTCTTGATTCATGGGATTTTCCTGTGATTTCATGCCTTATCTAGCCTCATCTCTCTACTGGTTATACGATTTCTATGTTACTTGATGTGAATCTCAAGAGACTCGAACTAAATCTGGTTCAAAGTCTCTCATTTCTCGATTATTCCGTCTATGTTCACTCCGATACATGTGAGTACGAATATTTTCGTATTTTTAGGGTTTCAAATTTTGGTTCAAACCAGATTTTATTCGCTTCTGTCTATTTTCATGAACTTGGCTATTTTCTAGTTAACTCCGTTTAGATATCTTTAGATCTGAAGCGATTTTGTGCTTGTCTTGGTATTTTTCCTTTAAAATTTCGATACTTCTTTTTCTTGTGTTCTTCTATTATTATTGTTAACCGATTTTATCAGCCCTAAAATCTAGGGTTTTGATTTCTAATGGATTTGTGCAAAAAATGTTTTAACATTTAAATGTTTTCATCTCTGATTTTCTTATTTATTTTTTGACTGATTTTTATTAGTTCAATCTATATGTCTTTGTATTTCTTAGGGTCCTCGATTATTTAACTATTTATTCTACTATCATTTTCCTGTTTACCGTTAACACTGCCAATTAAGTGTTGATTGATTTTATTTACCTAAATTAGGGTTTGGGAATCAACTTTCCTTTAGTACCAATATTTCCTAATTAAGACATGTTCTTAACTTATTTATGTGATTAATTATCCATACTACTGGCTTGATTTTGTGTTCTGATTAGTGGAGCCGACTCCTAATTGATTTTGGAATTAGTTATTACCTTATTTAACCTTATTCTTAGTTACTGATTGATTCCGTGTTAGATATTTCCTTAAGTTAAGTGGTACTTACTCGATTTTGTCATGTTAATTGATTTATGCTGACCTTAACTGATTGTTAATTGATTTTCATACCTTATTTGTGTGTGATTGGTTCATTACCTAATTTGTTTTACTCTATTGTATGCTATAAAAACCCTTCCCTTGTTCTGATTTTCAAGACGCTTTACAACCCCTTTCAGAACAACTTTACAACTTTAAGACTCTCTGTTTTCAAAAACTTAAGCTCTCTCTTTCTATTGTTCTGATTTCTGCACTGTTTGGCTGGCCTGAAGCGAATGCCCGATTCTGTGGAATTTAAACTGCTATTGCATTTTTGTTTTCATTCTTCTCAACTGGTATGCCTTAACTCCGATTAGTCTATTTAAATCTTCAACATGACTCTGCTTTCTATGTGACTACATGATCCCACTTAGTAATAATTATAAACTAAGTTACCTCCAATAATGTGCAACCCTTCCTAATTAAGTTTTAGGTTCCGTGTTCTGAACTTTGCTAGATACTACAAGCATGTAATCAATATGTGGCTAATTCATGTGTCCGGTCTCTTTACTTATTGTTTATGTACTTAAGCCATGGTTGTTTAATATTAGCATAAGGATCTAGCTTAATTAAAAAAATTCAAATTTATTTGACCTATGTTTTGAACATGAATTCTTTTTGCTTTCTTCTTAACTGTTCTGTTTGCAACGCTGTAATCTGAATCTGTTTGCTTCTGAAAATTAAGCTATTTTCTAAACATGTCCCCTTTATCCTTTAGGCGCTGGTTTTCAAACTTCTACTCTTAGTTATTTAGGTCCCTACCACCCCCAGTGTGAGCACTGCCTAGGGTCCTTGAGACTCCTTCGAACTCTGACACATTGGGTATGGTCTTACAATCTTTTATGAACTGTTTTTCCTAAGTGAGGTTCTGGTGTGAGCATTGCTCGGGGTCCCTGAGGCCCTTGGGAACTTTGACACACTAGAAGCACAATTTCATGTGCCATGGATGGACCACCATTATGCTTCAGAGTTGCTATGTTTGAAGGACTGGTTCCCATGTTTATATTGGGCCTCCTAAGGCTCCATATAATGTAATGGATACTGTTATGTAATTTATTCATTCTGGGATGTAATAATCTTTGTAATAAATAGATTTGCGGCTTTTTAGTAAAATCGGGGGGGGGGGGGGGGG